>WUQG02447913.1:0-13121 GCA_011317285.2 Androctonus mauritanicus | reverse complement strand
ACTCTTTATGCTCTTTCAGATGACAAAATATCGGCAAAATCCCAGACACATCGGGTGCGATGTTCCCTTGTAAGTCCTAGGTTGATGGATAGAATTATATATATTTGGGGCAATGTAGCTTATATATATGTGAAATGCAAAATACTCTCAACTTAGATATGAATTTATTAATAACATAAAAGCAGCATTACAGAATGTAGAGATTAATTAATAAATTAGATGAAATTCTCAATAATGCAGAGGATCCTGTATTTACATTATTGAAAATATAATAAGATTTCTATATTTAAAATTTTAACATTTACTATAATAATATCTGGAGTGAAATATGATTTATGCCTAATAATATATGCTTATAAGAAGAATTCTTAATAAATAAATAATTGATAAAGAAATAAATTGATAAGCACCAAAGTTCAAGTGGAAAAACAGTTTATTATAGTTTTTTGAAGTACTTTCAACTTAAAGAAGTCATCTTCAACACTTACAAATCAATTGAACAGAATAGATAACATTTTCAAACAAGAAGTGTAAAATACATTATAAATTTAAATATTTATAAAAATACAAAGGAATTAATTAATTACAATTATTAAACTTATTTAAATACAAACATTAATACTAAAATAGTTATAAATTGTCAACTGCAACAAATAAAATGCTGGTAATTATAATATTATATACATTGTTATATACCAGAATCATATTATTGTGGTTAATATAATCCCAATATATAACTTCTTTAAGCAGAAAGTACTTCACAAAGCTGTCAAACTGTTTTTCCACTTGAAATTTGGCATTTGTCAATTTTATTTCTTTACCACATAAGTGGAAGCTTACATATAATCATTTAAATAATTGATTTTAATAAATAATATTTTGATTAAACTAGCTGAAATAATTTATTATAAATTTCAGATGTTATAGAGTTTGAAGTGAGATTCACAATTTTTTTTATACTTTGACTTTAAACTGAACACTTTTTTTAGCCCTTTAAGATCCATTGAAATGTAAACATGTCTGAAAGTGGAATAAAGAAATGAACAGAAAAAGAACGAAGAGAAATGAAATCAGGATGGAATCTTTTTAATTGTTTTTAAAAAAGCAATTAAAAAGATTCCATCTTGATTTACTTATTGTAACTATTGCAGATTGTTTTTTTTGCATTTATTGATTGAAAATACTGCCTCCAGTGATGGTTTGTAAATTTTTTGATTGCCAAAATTTGTTTAAATTATGTTAAGATAGAAAATTGGAATGGATTGTAATAGTAAAATTTGATTATTTTTTATGAAATCTTATTGATTCTATTCTATTGTATTTCATTAATATTATTTCAGTTTTGGGATGAGATAAATTTATTTTTGAAATTTTAAGTAAAAAGTGAAATTTTCATATGATGAGGTCTAAAACTTGTAAAACTGAAAAAATATTATTGATAATACAAAAATATTGATTAATTCTGTTAAGATAAATAATATTGTTACTTATTGGTTCATTTATTGCTTTATTCTTACTGATAATTAACCAAATATGAGAAAATCCTAACAAACATTCTCAAGCTATTTAAAGAAAAATGGCACTTTTGTTTTATGGTAGCCAATTATTTCACAATAAACTGTAACAAAGCCTACTTTACTGTGCTACATGTGATAATGAGTATAGTGGTTCAACAAAGTATTTGCAGACCAATTAAAGTAGAAGTATTATAGCTGTTTGTGTGTGAGAGAGTATGATTTTTGATATATGTTGAGTTTTTCAATATAAATTCAAAAATTTATAAAAAATTAAAATAAAAATTATTGATACAAAGGAAAAGCATACCAATATATATTTTAATATATTTATGTTATTTTTCAACTAATTATATAATGTAACTTAATGAAAATTTGTATAATACTTTGTTTTTGTCAATAATTTTTTAAAATATGATCTGTTTTTTCATTCATAGTTTATTTTATTCATAAGGCTTATTGATATGTAAAAATAATAAATGTTTTGTTGAATAGCTAAGGTTTCATACAAAAAAAATTGTTTTTTCTTCAGTCTCATATAATAAATGAAACGTTGTAAAAGAAATAAAATTCAAAAAACTTTCACATCAATAGAATGAGAATAGAAAAACATAATAAATGATAAAAATTTCAAAAAATTTTGATGAAAATTAAGCGAGATTTCATAACGAATTTTTTGCATATTAATTAGGTTTATTTTGAAATGTATTGCAGACCTCAATAGGTAAAATATTGTCTAATTACTTCACACAAATATACATAATTGTAATTCATCTTAAGCAAAATTTACTCAACAAATATATAATAAAAAATGAATTTAAATTATTTTAAATCAGTTTTTAATTATGATATATTTTTTGGAATAATTTAAACCTTTTAAAAATTCTTTATCTTTTATTAGATCAAATAAAAGATTAAAAAGAATACCAATCGAATTGTAAAAGTGTAAATGAATTGTAAAAACCTGTGAATCAAGAAATAAGTATATTTATAATCAAAAATGTCTAAATAAACAATTTTCATGATATATTACATATGTAGTTAATTAATCTTATTAATTTATGATTCAGATATTGTTTCAACTATAAATTCTGTAAATCTTCAGCTTTAATATACATACATTTTAAATTTTAAATATGCACACATTTTAAAAAACTTACCTAAACTGGACAGACATTCAATCGAATTAGCAACATTTGTTGCTTCTTCTAATCCAGATATTTCTAATTGAATACATCTAAAATCTTTGCATTTCAAAATCAGAATTCCACCTGTTTGTCCCATTTTCCTTTCAACACAATCAACCATGCGATGTAACAGCTAAAGAAAGAATTGTTTAAAAGCATAATCATTGCATGCGATTATATGAATTCTTGCTATATATTAAGAATTTATATAAATATTGTAAAAATTATTAATTAATTTTTCATAAAAAATAATTTTTATCAGAAATAACTATTATATTTCCTTAAAACTAATAGATGATATTAAAATTTGTATAAAATTTTTAGATACCTACAAATAAATATTTGTATTTTTCTCTTAAAAATTTCAATTACAAAAATAAAGAATTTAATAGGTATTATTATTGCCTATTTAAAAAAATTATTTCAAATTTATATATCATTCATCTTTGACAATTTTAACAATACAGATACAGTATTAAATTTTGAATTATTTTGCAATAAAATCACAATTTCATATTAATAAGTATATAAATTGGTTAAGGATGGTCTTCCTAATACATATGTATCATAAATTAAATTTAGAGTTAAATTATTCAAATAAATATAATAATAATCATATTTAAATTGATATTATTCTATTTGGAAAAAAATTTGATAGAATTAAAAAATGAAGATCCAAGGTCATATTCAAATTTTTAGCATGGAGAAAAACAGAGATATGGTCAAAAAGTTTGAGAGAAGGAAAGGAGAGAAAGTGAAAAGAAATTAGCAATTGAGCAGAGTACATATAAACCAGTTCATTTCTACAAAAGAACTGAACTCTATCAACATTGTGTTGAACATTTTATTGTTTGTCAATAATAAACCAAGAGTGGGCAAACTACAGCCCGCCACAATGATATGTGTGGTCCACAATCTATGCACAAGTGTAAGATTTTTTTTAAAATTTTATCACAAGAGTTAAATTATATAAACAAGCAATATAATTAATTAATTAAATTTGGATTTGGTATGCTAAAGTGCCCCCTTTAAAAAAATCTGGCATGTGCCCCAATCAATTTTCCAATATTTTCAAATATATAACCTATTGGGTCAACAAATTTTGAGGTAGCAGCAATGGTAGAGAGTGGCTGTGAAAATTTGTTGAAAATAAAATGCTGGTTTCCGGCATGATCATAATATTTTCCTCTACTATGATTACCTCATGTATTGGAAAGTAAAACATTTTTTACACGTAACCACTAGAGACTTTACAGAAGTCTGTGTGGCGTGTGGTTAGACAGGTTTGCCCACATCTGATCTAGATCATGTTATAATAGACTGGGACAGAATATTAATAAATTGAATTTTAAGTGAAAGTCTAGCCTAAATTTAATCTTGTAAAAAAATACACACTCAAGAGCCAGTTAGATTCAGTTATTAAACCTCATCTGAATAAAAAGTAAACTAAATAATAATTCTAATACTATATCATATTATACTAAGTTTAAAGCCATTCTCAATTTATTAAATCCTATATTAGAAAGCTGAGATATTAGGCAGCTTTCAAATCATTGAAATATATTCAACAAAACCAATTATTGGTCTCTAGAACATCAATGGAAATATCCACTGCTGCATTAGAAACTATCATTAATCCATTGTGATTTTTTACATACTTTTGAAGAATGTATGCAAGAATTTAATTTTTACACCAATGATAAAAAAAATCACAGAATCTTTGCATTCAATCATTACTTTTAAATTTAACCTTCTATGGTTAGGAATTATTTGATATATATAATCCTTCTACAGAATAGATGTCAGACAAAAGCCACACATTACATTATACAATATTTAACAAGTCATTATTTCTAAACAAAGTCATTGGCATCTGGTGATAGTTCTATTCTGTTGTAATATTCTATTCTTGTAAATATTTTTTTCAATATTTAGAAAATTTTTGTTTAACTAAACAATTAGTATATAGTGTTGATTCTTATTATTCGTGAATTCCATATTCATGAAAATTTATTTGTAATCATAAAACTGATTTCTGCAGCTCTTTCACACTTATTCACAGACTTCCTATGAGTGGCGAAAATACTGTTACCAATGTAAACTCTCTATCTAATAGAGAAAATTGTTACCAAACTCAGTCTCTGTGTAATTCTGCAAGAAAAATCTCATTACTTATCCTTGATCACTCCACAGTCTGCAGGCAGGCCAAAAGCCTTTTCATATCATCCACAAAAACAAGTCCTACAGAAAAATGTGGCTCTACGATTGAATATAGTCTCAAATTTAGGCACCTAACTTCCTGTACATTTGCTCTTTACGGTGAGATTTTAAAAAATCTGAGGCAAAAGCAACACAGACAGAAGGCTGATGCAGTTTTTCAATGCAATTCAGGAAGATAATGTGTTAGCTGCCACATCAAACAACTATCCATCAAAAATAAAATTTTATTTACTACATAGTTAATGTTTTAAAAATTAACTAAGGATTACAGTAATTATAATACCGTATATAAATTAACTAAAGATTACAGTAATTATAATACAGTATATGCTGTACTCAGCATATACTGTAATTATTTGTAAGTACTATAATATACATTAAATAAGGTATTTTTAAACAGAAAAAAACACACAAAGCTAGGATAAAAATGTTGGAAAGAAAGATTTGGAGAAACCTAACTCTATATTTCCCATAAGCACAATGGTTCAGTACTTGGAAAGAATTTGCAGAATGTATCTACCATGAATAATGAAAATTGGCTGTAATAGAACAAAAAAATTTACAAATGATTTAAAAGTGACAATAAATTTTATTTTTTCTTGATTAATTGATATATGCTTATCTCAATTACTGTAAGTATTAATTATTAACTAATCATAGTAACCTGGATCATCTTTATCCAATACTTCATGCAAAATCTTTTAAAAAAATGATAGAGTTGGTATTATTTCTCTCTTGTTATTTAATTGAGATAATATAATTATTTCTTAGAAATTAAATTTACATCATCAATAATAGAAAAAGAAAAACATTTTATAGCAATCTGCCTACTTTTTTCACAATATGGTATATTATGTTATATATGTATATAAATAAGTCAGGTTTCAAACACTGCTACCATAAATCAGAATGTTTGAAAGTTGAAAATGCCCAAAATTTATGAATTTCTCACTTCTAATGCTTACTAGGACACTATACATTATCTTAATATAAAACTACAAGAATCAGACATAAAAAAGGATACTTTCCATATATCCTATCACTGGGTCAGGGAATCAAATCCATTGAATTGCATTAACCAATTATAGAATTAGCAGATTACATCATAAGTAAGAATAGTCATAAATCAAGGACTATCTGTATATATACACAAAAACATTAATTCGTCAAATATTGCTAGGATTAGATCAGATTGACAGATCTGTATTACAAACAAGAAGACATTATTTTCATATTAGTTACTCTTTTTTGTGTAATGCAGATATAGAATCCTATAATTCTGATCAGTCTGTGCAACATCTGACAGTGTTAATCATTTAGTAAATATGATTATTATTTTACAGTTGATTTGTGCTAAATCATCTGTAATATTTCAAATTTTATATTTCCGGCAATTGTAAAAATCCTGGCAGCTTTCTGCACCTGTCAGTTTCAGCAAAATATTAAAAACTTTATTATATTTTGATTTCTCATCTTTTAATAATATTTCTGATGAGATTTAGAAATGAAAAAATTTAATTTTAACACATCTGAACTTCATTTACACAGTAGACAGGTTCTACAAAAATACTGTGTAAATGAAAATAGTGTAAATCAAGACTAACATTTGTATAGAAAATGGAAGATAGGTTTCATAATATTCAATTAAATAATTTAATCTTTTTTAATTATTAAATAATTAAATAATTTTTTCCCATTGTTTATTTTTTTATGTATTTTTTAAAATGAATTTAACATTATTTTTATGCATAAACAGACAATTTTTTATTATAATTTTTAAAATAAATCAATTTTAAAATTTATTTTAAGGAAAATAAATGGAGCACAGTAAAAAATATGATGTAAAATCTTTAAAATTTATGGAAAAAATATATATATATATATTCTGTAATCATCTTTACTAGTTAATATAAAAATAACATTCTTCCTTCTTGGTTGAAAGTTATCACCACTACTGCTACATAAAAAGTTTATAATATGTAGTTGTAATTAAAGACTCTTAATGAACAAATCAGCAAATTGCAAGATGCAAGATGAAAAGTTATGTATATCTGAATTTATGTAAGTCAAGTGTACGAAGTCAGGGTATTAATGTATGTTAAAAAATCACACAAGTCCAATAATTATTAAATTCAATACATTCAAATATGATATCTAAACACTAATAGAATGTTTACATCAGGATTGTCCAATTCACAGCCCAATGATGTAATGAATGTGATCCAACATAAAATCGTAGACTTCCTTAAAACATTGATATTTTTATGTACTTAATGAAATTGTTGAATTTTTAATTATTTAAATACTTATCTACATTTCTATTTCCATTTTATAAAATATTTCTTATTTTAGTGATTAAAATTTCTTGATCTGCTCAAAGATTTTTTAAAAAATTTCTGAACGAAAAGTAGTCAAAGATTATTATGCTACGACATTTTTGCTTATTTGTCATAATGAATATCATATATTATACATTATTTATTATCTTTTTTGCTTAACAACTATTGTTAGAATTAGTATAATTTGTGTGTGGCCCAAGACAATTTTTATTCTTCAAATGTGGCCCAAAGAAGACAAAAGGTTGGACACCATGGTCTAGATGAAATTAATGATATGAAAATCTAAAGCCACCATCAATATTTTTGCCAAAAAAATAATTGGTTAATGAAGTTTTTTTTTGCTTTTTATAGAAAATCAACACAAATAAAAAGGCTTATGCATCTATATATTTTTGAAACTATGAAATTCAGAACTGCATAAATTGGAGACCTACTGTAATTAAATTTATTAAATTTAAATTGAAAATTTTGATTATAAAAATTAAAATGATTTATTCTTCAAAAAGAAAATTTATAAAATTCTTTTAACATTATTAATTAAATATATAAATTATTATTTAAAAGTCTTACCCATAACTCTTCATTTTCTTCATTCTTCCTTGAAGATAAAATTATATGATGACCAGTTATACATAAAGTACCTTCAACTTCCTTATGAAATGGAGAATACAATATTACTTTATCTATTTTTGGAGATTTAATAAATTCAGCAAATTCCATTGTTTATGAATAATTTAATCTATCATAGAAAAATAAAAAAACCAAATAAAAATAATGAAATGAATAGAAATATAATTTTATTCAGTTATTTACTCAGTTCTGCTTATTCTTAATTAGTCCCAAAAATCAATAAATTCTAGCACCCTAATTAGCAAGTTAAATGTACAAAAAATTTTATTATTTGAAATGTTTAACTTGCTAATTAGGTTAAATCATCCAAAGCACTATTCAGCAGTTGTAGAATATATCATTTTTATTAAAGCAAATGTTTTTGGTGGTTTTACCACCCTCTTCAGGCTACAATCTTTTTAAAAATCAAATTTAACAATTTAAATAAAAAGAAACATCAAATATTATAATAGTAGAGTTTCCTTTTTATTAAGTTGCTAAATTTGATTTTTAAAAAAATTGTAGCCTGAAGAGAATGGTAAAACCACCAAAAACATTTGCTTTAATAAAGATAATATATTCTACAAACTGCCGAGTAGTGCCTTGGATGATTTAACTTATTTAGAAGTAAAACAGGCAGTAAGTTTTTTGATTATGAGTTGCTAATTAGTGTTAGAATTTATTGATTTTTTAATATAATTTATTCATCAATAATAAAACTGCTAATATTAACTAAAATCATATTTTAATATATAACACATCATTCTAAAAGTAATATGCCATAATTTAAAAGTTTTTATTTTACAGCTTCTGTTTTCTTACAGCAGATCATATATTAGGATCATTAATCTATTTTTCTGCATAATTATACTATTCTCTATTGCTTTTCATCACCTCAAAATAAATGCCTATATATCTATATAGTAAAACAATATGGCATATACTGTATAAATATTAGTATGGATACACATAATAATAATAAATCATAAGTTTCATTTCGAATCGCTTTATTATATTACAAACAATAGTGCTCGATTTTCATTTGCATACCTTGTTGCGTTGGATACCACGCAATGGAATCGCCCGATAAGCAAATTGTGTTGCACAGTGCTGTCATAACTAATCGGTCTCGAATCGAGTATTGCCCGATAGCCGAACATCCTCCTTTGAGGTGAAAACTTCATTGAATGGAGCTGTACCTATTAGTGAATGGGTTTTCATGAAACATTATAATGTTGGAACCAATAAAGGGTTCCTTTTATATTTCTTAGACTAAATTTTTTATTGGCAACTGTTTTTCATCCTCTTAATACTGTTTATAATAAGATAATATAAACAAGAAAATTTTTAATTTGCATTTTATATATTTTAATATTTTGCAGTCATTCTCAGAGGCCATTTCACAATTGTATCTACGATGTCTTTAAATCTAAAACACTTTAATCATTTTAAATCATAAATATGCAGATCATAAAATCACTGCATATGGAAAATATTATTATATTCGACAGATATTTTAGTAGAATTACGTTATATTTTTGAAGATCTTCATTATTATAATATTAATAAGAAGTGAATATATTATAAAATTCTTAAACCAGTAGTTCACAACTATTTTTCTCTGGGCTGCGCTTTCGAAATAGTTTGCTCGCATAGCATTTTCGGAATGAAAATTTGCTCGCAGCCACACCAAATTTTTATTGATAAGAAATATTTTTAATAAATTTGAAAATATCTGGAAAATTCTACTGGTGTCTATACATATATTTACCATATTATGTCATATATAACAAAATAAATAAAAAACGATCTTTATTTTTATCATACGAAATTTTTAAAAATGCCTTCAAATCCTTGTTTGTCTTTGAATTTTCCCGTCATGTCTGCCTTCTTCTCAGTATGGCGCACTATATCATTTGGAAACATTAATTATTACTATCGAATGGAAAAGAGTTCACACATCAGTTTAAATGTAATTAAATAAAATATAAGAATGCATTCTATAAATTTATTTATTGTATATACATTCAGTACTTTCTTGAGGAAAAAGGGAGAGATACTGTGATCTGTATGAAAAAAGAATGAAAAGAATAAATTATGAATGGAGAATGATAAATGAATACGAGAGGATATTCGTACTTTCGCATACTCCCATAAAATCTGTGAATCTTTTCAATAATAATACCGTACATTGATATTTAAATATTATCAATATATAGAAATTTAAGTTCATTAAATCAAATTATTTAAATTTTAATTTAATTCATAATTAATATTAATTAATCAATATTTAATGTTGTATAGTTAAACAAAAAAAAATTATAAAGTCAAATTTCTCATTTCAGACTAAATAATATGTTTCTTACTCTTTTGTAATGATTATGAATACTGTTTGTCCATTGTTAATAACTATGGGCAAGAAATTTCTCTTCTGAATTACGAATTCAGGAGAGAAATTTTTTTTGCATTTATGGACTAAGCAAGAACGATAGAGATTGAATTTCATAACTTAGTTTATGTTAAACACCTATTATTAATGATATTGATACGTTTATCTTAAGAGAAATCCGATAGTTGGCATCTTCCTAAATGCTAAATAAATTAAACTCTTAATTCTTTCCCAATTCAAAATCTGTACAATTAATATACGATTACTATCACTATACATTTATCTATATTTTTTAATGTTAACTTTAAACCATGTATGACCAAATTTTAAATTCAAATTAAATTAAAAACATTCGAATTTATCAAAACATTTATCAAAAAGATACTGTACCACATGTGATACTTATACACGTGTTATACTATTTGAAAAGTTTTAGAAAAAATATAATAAATAATTTTATTGATAAATAAATGTGATAAATATATAAAAATTATTTTACGTAAGATGTTAAATTTGTTAAAAAAAAAAAAAAAATTGAAATCACAGAGGATAAAAGAAAATTCTTGGCAGACCAACCCGTACCTGTAGTTTAATCATCACTATCATAAACAGTATAATGCATACAATTATAAAAAATTTTATGGAATCGAAAGAATTTTTATACTACATTAAAACATATTTTCAAGATATTATATCCTACACTATTAGAGAGACTGTTTGCTTGAGTTTGATTTGAAAATGAACTTTTCTTTCAGGAACTTGAACTATTGTTTTCATCGAAGCATTTTATATCATTAATACCTAAACAGGCAGCAAAATTTTTATGAATAGTCTAACAATTGAAGAATTAGTAAAACGATATGAATCGATTCAAATAATTAAGGATAATTCTTCATTATATTATAAAGATGGAGAATGGTAATTTATTATTTTATAAAAAAAAATTTTTAATTTCCATTTTTTTTTTTTTTAAATTGAAAATTTTTCTTTTATAGAATAATAAATTACCATGAAGATTTTAATTTTATTCAATTTTAATTAACAAAGAACGACAAGATTCTGCTTTTCACGGAATCCGAGATTTTTACATGATAATTTTAGTCATATTACTAGTAATGAATTGGAATATAAATTAATTGCAAAAACGGAACCGATAAATAGCTATATGAAAAAGTACTTATCACAACGAAGTATCGATAGCTGTGCGCGACGCCATCTTGAAAGTGAAAGCGTCTTGCGCGACACTTTCAAGATGTATAATTACACGAATTCGGGTTATATGAGAGCGCCTTATACGGGAGTTTACGATAATACATCTTGAAAGTGTCGCGCAAGGACACTTTCAAGATATTGTAATTATACATTTTGATGCAAATATATATTATGTATGATATATGATACGCTGAAATCCATAAATTACATAAGTAATTTATGGACTTCAGCGTATAGATCTCATCAAACTGATCAAAAATTATAATAGAACCATGGGCGAAAGCAGCACCGATTTGAAGATATTCCGAAAAATTTACCTCAGAATACAGTAAACTGATGGGGTAAACCATCGACGCACTGCAATCATCGTAATGATGAAAAACTGCTATGGGTTTTATACACCAAAAATACGCCGGGAATTATTTTTACCATTATACAACTTATAATTTTATGTTGAAATTCATAAATTAAGTTCGAATTAATCAATATTGTATATGGAAATAAATATGGTCATCATTTTGAAATAAAATTACTCATGAAAACAGAATCAATTTTATTCATTATCCGCACGCATTATGGATAGGATTGCATAGATTGCAAAGCCCGGAAAAAATCGTATCAATTGATAGGAGCAGTCGAGGTATGCAAAATATCGTAAAAAGTCAAAGGTTAATGAGATGTAAAGGCTGAAAGTTTCATAGTGCATAAGCTTATAGTTTGATACTGTGCTTCGCTTCGCTACAGTGTGGAGCGCGACGCGTCCCGTTCCCGTGCTATGCTACATATGCTACTTAGACGCGTGTATATCTGGTTAATCTTTGATCTTTGACCCCTAGTTCATTAGGGATATTTTGTGTGTCTCGACCTCCCTATCGACCGATACCATTTTTTCCGAGCTTTGCAATAATGTATGCAATCTTACCGCATTATGAATAAAATTGGATTCTGGTTGCTTGATAAAATTATGTTACCCATTTTAAATTATAAACAAAGGCGTATCAATAAATTTATTTGTTATAAAAAAATAATATTACTGGCTTAAATAAACATTTTATAACATATATTTTGAAAATTCTTGGTAAACTGCTTTTAACCTACAAACTAATTTATAAAAACTCGAGATTTTATCAGAAGTCTTCAAGAATTCCTAACTGGAGCATTCAAAACTTCCATCTAAAGGATATTTTCTTGTATTTTTAAAAGCAAAACCATTTTTTAGATTCACTTCCATATCGAACATCTTTCAAAAATAAGATAAGATATAAATAATTTTGGAAAATAAAATAATAAAAAATGCGATTTCTTTTTATTGTGAACTTTTTAAGTAAATAAATATTTGAAATATTGAAATGAGTAGGCTAGTTACTGGAGTCACGTAATTTAAACACGAATCTTATTCGTCAATAAATCAGTCAAGATATAAACTAATAATTAAAAAAAAGCACTTAAGATGCAATGAAATAAGCTTGAAAATGCATAAAAATATTAAATTGGATTAAAATATTATTTATAAAATATTCAAAAGTTTCTTTCAGTAAAAGATACGAAGTATCTTTCAGTTTATTTTTTTTCAAAAGTTTCATTCAGTTTTTTCAGTTTTTTTTTTTTCGTATCTTTACTGAAAACACTAGCGAAAGATAAGATACGAGCA
>WUQG02447902.1:0-13121 GCA_011317285.2 Androctonus mauritanicus | reverse complement strand
AAGATATGACATTAGCAGCTACGTATTGAATTTCGAAACAACTGAAGTTCCTTAGGCTATGACAATAGCAGCTACTATACTGAAATTCCTTAAGCTATAACAATAGCAGCTACTACACTGAAGTTCCTTAAGATATGACATTAGCAGCTACGTATTGAATTTCGAAACAACTGAAGTTCCTTAGGCTATGACAATAGCAGCTACTACACTGAAGTTCCTTAAAATATGACAATAGCAGCTACTGTACTGAATTTCGAAACAACTGAAGTTCCTTAGGATATGACAACAACAACTATTAAAATTACTGTATTAAATTTTGAAACAACTGAAAAACAACAACAACAATATCGAAAATTCTCTATAACTTGTTGCAATGCAGAGAAACTTCTCCATTAAGTATTTTTTCTTCCAAACATTTACTTTTAAAAGAAATATGTTCATTAAAAAATTTAATTACAAAATTCTGCTTTTACTACCAAAAAATATTTTTTTAAATATTTCTGGACCGTTATAAAATATTATTTCAAGAAAACAATAATATTATTAAACTAGAATCTACATCCTAAAATCTATATTTTGAATTGTATTTTATAATTAGGATACTAAAGGTAACTTGGGTTCAAAGATCATCAATTATACGACTTCCGTCTCCAAGCAAGGAAATTATATCTGCCACAATGTCATCGAGAAGCATTTCTATAAATAGAAAATAACTCACCAGATGTCATTGACCCGAATCTGTTTACTACACCTTTAATAATGGGTGCAAACTTCAATAATGACGGGAGATTAAATGTTATAACTTTTCTTTACAAGATCCGATTTTCGAAAAACCTAATTATTTTTAATCAAGACGAATTTTTCGCGTGGATCCTATAAACGGAAGAAAATCCGAACATTTACAATAAATAATAATCTAGCATTTCGAAGATGAAATACTTCTATCTCAAAAACTTATTTTTGGATAGTTAAATGATAATTAGCCAAAGTTGAACTTATTTCTGTAGCACATAGGCCACAAGGTTATTTTTAAATTTTAAAATATTTTTAAAACGATAAAATTAAATTTTAATGCCTGTTGTTAATTAGCAATAAAAACTGTTTAATGAAATTCTAGAATAGTATATTGATTTTCATTAAAATTTAAAATTTTTTAGGCAATTTATTTTAAAAATATTTAACTCTTTGACATTAAAACATTGCAGAAAATAATAATTGTTAAAAATGTTAAAAATGTTTTAAACATATTATTTACTATATATTACATAAAAATAATATAACGAATTAATTTGTAGAGTTCTGTTTTTCGCAATAATACGATGTTGTTATTTTTTTGCTGTCTGTATATTTGTCTGTCATCAATCTTTGTAACTCTTCTACAGTTCAACGGATTTTGAAGAAATTTGGTATTCAAAATGCTTAATAAATTTTAACAAAATACAATAATTTTTTTTCCAAATCGGGCTTTTGTAAGAGAATAATAATAAAAAATAATACTGAATTTTTATCGTAAAAATTGTACACGTTTTAATTACATATCAACAAGTTAATACTGAATTTTTATTTATTAAATATTCTTTATACTGTATACAATATTTTGCATTTTAATAGGAAAAGAAATTTATTATTAAAATAAATCAAAAGAAAAATTGATGTTTGTAATGAAAGCTAAAAAGGAAAGTTTTCACGGTTGGCAAGAACTTCGTAAAGGTCATAGAGTGAATGTAACTAATACCTCACTTTCCATGATTAATTTTTGAATGACTACAGATAAAACAAATACTGTAACAGTAAATATTAAAAAAAAAATAGCAATTATTATCTTATCTCTGTTTCTATAACGAATGACGAGTGCAAAAATAGCAATGAATTGATAAATTTTTAGATTATCATCCCAGTAATTTCGTAACTTCCAAATGGTAAAATTTTGAGTTTAAACGTCAAAAAAAATTTACCTAATGCAGAGATTATCAAATCTATTGAGGTCATATCGCCGCCATTATCGCGACAAAGACAAATTCCAATAACTCCCTTTAATGCGTGTAGATGCATCAAATAATTTATTATTGGTATGAACCGCCGAAGCAAATTAAGATCGCTTTAATCATTGTAAACGAAGCGCATTACGAAATTATTTTATATCTAATAAATCATATATTGATATACAAGTGCTGGAAATTTCTTTTTTGTAACTTGATCTTGCATAATTTTACACGAAAAGCTTAATGCATTTTAAATGAATACCAGAAGTTAAGAATGAAAGCCTGTTACAAGTTATATGATTACTGTTAAGTCTACTCACTTTAAGACACAAATTTCTGTTGCTAAACAGATAACCACATTTATTTAATAAAATTAATTGTAATTCTGTATTAAATGCACAAACCGTCAAAATTACGCGACAATTGTGATCAGCAATAACAATTACCCAAAAATCGATTAGACCATTGTACTTATTATCATAGCCTTATTCCTGCTTCAGTAATAGCGTTAATGCGCCATTAACAGTTACTATAACGAAGTTACAGGGAACATAATCGATATAATCTAAGGAAACTTTATAATGGATGTAGAGATGTTTTTAGAAGCTACCGCTGAGTAAATCGATGTCTTGTCAACAGTTAAGTATAATGGATAACTTGTGGCAAGAAAAACTCCACGGATGAAAAAAATATCGTTACAAACTTGTAACAGACCAGTAAACAGCACTTCTACGAAAACCGGGGTTTTTATCGATAAAACTACTATATTCCGTGCTAAAAGTATGGCACGCTAATTATTATTAAAATATGGATAATTATATTCAATACGTTTACGGAATTTTTAAGAATTTTTAGTAGACAAAAATAATTGATTTTAAATAAAATCACGCTAGAAATGTTGGTCGCTTTTCGTGCTGAAGTAAAGTAATACCATAAAAGACATAAATTTGACTTTTAAAACGACAACGACAACAACAAAAAAATACACAAATTTATTAATTTAATTTAAATTTTGGCTGTCTATAATAAATGCCATTAATAAAAATTTCATAATTTAAAAAAATAGTCATAGGTTTTTGCACTGATTTTTTTTTTAAATATAATTTTCGATTGTTGTAAAGGCTACGACGCGACACCAGGTATTGATTGCGTGACGTCATTCCGCCTATCAAATACTTCAGACACAATAAAATGCCATTAAAAACTTCAACGTAAAAAATTTCATAAATTTTTAAGTTAATTTTTTTTTAAACAAATACAAAAATATATTAATTAGCAAGCGTAGGAGCTCCCTACCTAAATATTGCCTGCCCTAGAAATGATTGATAACTTTTAGCCTACAATAAGCTACTTTTAAATAGGTCATCACTACAGTTTCGTGTTTATTTTCTATAAATAAAACTATTAGAACTTTGTCATTCGTATTATAAATGTTATTTAAATATGATAAAATGATTTCAAAACCGCACCAACAATAATAACTTAATTCTGTTTAAAAAGATCAATTAAATCAAGCCTGTACTAGATCAACAACCTACAATTGCCATTACCTTATTCTGCGCGTCGTTTCTTTTTATATACAGCATATTCCATGTCTGGAATGACATCGATTCGTTTGTCTGTACAAATAAAAATTGTCCTAAAAAAATCGAGAGAATATATATATATACAGTATATATATATGTACTGTAATGTAAAAATGTTATGCAGTTTACATCCCAAGACCCAGCCTGTAACAATATATATAAAAAAAATATATACGATTTACTGTCTAAAATATATTGTATATATTTTTATGCAGTAAATTGACCGTGTGATGATATATTAATACATAGAATATGTATTGCGGTTTTTAGTAATGGGGATTTTAAAATTCACTCCATTTTTGCATTTATTCACGTGACGAAAAGAGGGAAAGATTAAAAAAAAAAATGAAAATCCCCTTTAACATTTTGGCTGAGATCCAATACATTCTCGACTACAGTTTTCTTTCTGAAAAAGTTTCATTCTTGAGTATTTTAATTAAGGTTAAATTGTACATCTTGAAATGTGTATGTATGATGCATAAGACTGGTATCTTTTTTTTTCTGTTTATAATACATCATAATTATTTTAAACAGAAACTATGAAATTCTGATTTAAACAGTTACTATGCAAATACAGTTTACTGTATTCCATATTTTGTATTTTTATACTTTCATAGAAGTTTTATGCTTTGTTGGTTGACATTTATTCTTTTTAAAATTAAGTTTGAGATACTTTATGTTCAATAAATGACATTCAAGATTACTAGCAATATTGAACTTTTAACAAAACAATGTCTTTTGTTCGAAGTTCAGTGTCATACGTTTCATTTCTTGTGTACTTGTTTATTATACAAGTATACTGCTACACCATCGTTTGTTACTTTGGCCTTTATCTTTTGTGAATAAATGAACTAATTAACAGTTTCCTATTTACTAAACTTATTATACTCATTTTCCTGTTAGAAAATGAGAATTTAAATACTTTATATATTGTTAATTATAGCTTCATTTAATTATTAAATAAATATAAATCATTACATTTGCTTTATTCGTAAAAATAGGATAACGACTTAAAATTAGCAAATAATCTTGTTTATTAATAGGGGAAAAAATAAAGTATATAACTGGTTAAAAATTTTTACTGTAATCACTAACAATGTGAGTCGAGTTTCATTTTTCCTGTTGAAAATTCTAATTTAAAACAAAAAAGTTTTAAATAGCAAGTTTCCTGAAAAAAAAAGTAATTTAAAATTTTACTATTTTTCAAAAATATATAAGCTTATTTTATTAAATATTCATTAATTAATTTTTTAAATATGACAAATTTATCAATATGGAAAAGAAAAAAAAAAGTATTCTGAAACAAAAGATTTTAAACAATACTATCAAAAATGATTCACTTAATCAACAATGGTTAAAAATATATTATCTGGTTAAAAAAATTATTATGACGGACTTTCGAACTTTGTGAAATTCTATCTTGGGGAGTAAAATCGATAAAAGGTTTTAATCACGCATTCGAATCATGTCCTATTGTTGATGACCTACAGAAACAGAATTACAACACATTTATAAACTTTAAACTTTCCTTAATTATTTGATATAGTATTAAACAACAACTTTTTAATATTTAAATTTATTTAAGGCTACAGTATAATGAATTTATTATGTTCTCTGTAAAGAAGCTTTTACATATTATGTGCATTCACTTATTTGTAATTTGCATATTATGTGCATTCACTTAATTGCAATTCGCATACTATGTGCATTCTTTACTTGTAATTTGCATATTATGTGAATTCATTTACTTGTAATTTGCATATTATGTGCATTCTCTGACTTATAATCTGCATATTTTGCTGCATGTTACAAAGCAAATGCACAAAACAATACAAGCTTATTTTTTAGGTAACAATAAATAAAAATTTTGATAAACTGCGAAAGGAAAAAAAAACAAAGACAACAGATAATTATATAAGCATGATTTATTAATATACAATCTATGTTTGATTTTCACATATCGAATACTGTACAGGATTTGCTTTTTAAATGATTATACTATTTGTTTCTCATTCCCGAGTTATTTTACAAATTTCAGGCATATAGATTGCCTGAAATTTGAAAACTGCGGCTTGAAAATCATATAAAAAACCAAAAACATCAAGTACCTGACTGTCCAGTCATATGATACATGATGACTATCTTCAGTAAGATTATAACGCCTTTATATCGACTGGCATTTTGAATTTAAAAAATATTCTGAATATTATATAAAAAAGTTACTAATTTTGACATACAATACAGAATGCTTTTTTTTAACATTTGCATAAATTACTCTTAAATATTCTTGTCACGTTTTAAACAGTTACTTGACTTTGCAGTTGAATCAATAACAATTCAAACAATTCTAAATTTTCCTGTTAAAACAAGGAAAGTTTGATGTTTTAGTTGAAATTTTGAATTTGAAGATTAAAAGTGATGTTTATTGATATTTTTGGGTGGAAAAAGGACATATTTCGTAATGGAAGACACGAAAGACATTATTTATGCTATCTTTAATGTTTCAGAGGTCTAGACTGCTTGCTGATTTGCCTTGATTCTGTTGTATAGTCGATCAACTAGTTTTGCGAACTCGTTTTAATATTTCCAGCTTGTGCAACAGGAAGGTCAATCAACATTTTCACAATTACCATGCAACTTTATCTTGCATGCAAGGTCTTATATCAGATCTTGTATGGTGAGTACACGTATACAGGAACCGAATTCTCTGACTACATTTATTGAATTCTGTTTTTGTGTTCGTGTTTTCTTTCTAGAAATCAGCGAATCAAAAGAAAAACCAATGATGTATATCAAAGATTACAGAAACGAAACGCGTATTTCAAGGAAAATCAAAACGAATTCAATCGATAATCAAAATTTCAAAATTAAATATTATTGATAAAATTTTATCTTTCTAAAAATTATTATATACGTTTAAAATTTCGAATAATTGTTTTTCTAATTCGAATTAAAATAAAAAAAAAACTATTACATTGTGACGTCACATCTCGAATTTAATTATGTAAATTTTATTTTTCTACTTTGTAATAATAACAATGCAACTATATTTTTAAAAATTTAAAAATAATAATTAATTTTATCTAAAACGATTAATTAATATAGAAAAAAATTTCTTTAGGAAAATTTTTGAACGTTATTTACGTATAATTTCGTTTGGATGAGCCACACCCCGGGCATAAACGCATGCGCTTTACAATTCCGGTCCCAATTTAGAACGTGTATACATCCGATATAAAAAGTAGTACGTAAAATGATTAACTCATAATATAAAAGATAACGATAATTTTTGATTATCTGGATTAAATTTCGATTAATATATATTGATTAAATTATAATCTGAAAATAGTTTCTGCATTGACTATTTAAATTTTGAAATCTCACTCCTCGGTAATATTCCACGGACTATATTCATAGGTTTTTCGCAAAGCAGCTCGGGATAGTAAGAGCCTATCTTCAGTTACTCTGCAGACGTTAGAGAGGATTAAACTGGAATTGTGAAAGGTAGGAATTACGAAGAACCAATATGGATACCCATCAAGAAGTAACTACGACGACAAATACTGATATCGATGAAAAGTCTGTAGGTTACCAGCCTGTAAAATCGGAACCAGTTAAAGTCGCCGACGGTTGTACGTCGTCTTGTGTAGCGTTTGCATGGCTCAAACCTGAACACATGCATCCTACAGTACGCGATATGATTTATTGGAGAGATCTTCGTAAGTCCGGAGTTGTTTTCGGCGTCGGCTTGATGTTATTGCTTTCTTTCACCTATTGTTCTGTTATAAGTGTGGTTGCCTACACGGCTCTCATGGTTCTTGGTGTCACTACCGGCTTTAGAATCTACAAAAATGTCCTGCAGGCAGTACAGAAATCTGGTAATGGCCACCCCTTCAAAGAATATTTGGATATGGATATCACGTTGCCGTCTAATCGGGTTCACGAATACGTCGATGTTGTAATGGTACATTTTAATGCAAGTTTGCAACGATTGCGTAGTCTGTTCCTGGTAGAAGATCTGATAGATTCTCTGAAGTTGGGAATGTTGCTCTGGTGCATGACCTACATTGGTGCGTGGTTCAACGGTATGACCCTCGTTGTCTTGGCCTACGTTGCATTTTTCTCCCTACCTAAGGTATATGAAACCTACAAGGTTCAAATTGACAAAAATGTTGAAATGGTGAGTGCCAGAGTGAGGGATGTTATGGCATCTGTAAAAGCCAAAATCCCTCAGGGAAAGAAAGAACAGTGAAATGTCTGTGTGCACTGTTTTGCTTCAAAATTTGCTCTGAATCCTATATGCCCCTAATATACTTGTAACAAGATTTCCACAGGTTGTTTTTGGTAGTTAGATGCTTGTCAAAAGTCCTGTTGTATTATGGAACAATGTTTTTTTTTATTTTCCTGTCCTGTTATCGTAGGTCAAGCACCGATTCTAAAAATAAAAAATAAAAAAAAAATTGGTTAATACAGTTGTTGGGGATGTGATGTAATCGCCAGAAAAATTGATCTGGATTGTTTAAAAACTGTTCTATCCTGTGGATCTGAATGTTTAGACGTCTTTCCAAATTGTACTGTAGTAAATTGTCGCCACATTGTCTCAACTATTTTACTGTTCCAGCTTGCATTAAATTTTCAAGAAAACAATTTTGAGATTAAGATAAAGACCTCTGTCTAGTTGACCTTTTCTTTCTGTAGAACACAAAAAAGTGTAAAATTTGCACAACTGTTAAAAACAAAATGCTTAAATAAGTTACTCATGTTATGTGTTTGTAGAAATTCATTGAATTCATCTAGATTACATTGATTATATATAATTGTTATTGAATTTCTGAGAATAAATACAAAAAATATAAAATTTAAAAGCTTTTGTAATTCTTTGCTTGAATGTGTAAATATTTATAAATGTTAACATTTTTTTTAAGTGATAAAATTAAGTTATACTAAGGATTTGTGCAAATGTTACACCTGAATTTTTTAAAAATCAGTTTTAAATATGAAAAATATATTTCAGAATGGTATTTATTCCAGGTGGATCTTGTACATAATGATTTTGTGGTGAGAGCCAAATTTATTTTAGAATAGTATTTTTTTTGTTTTTATTAAATGTACTAATATATAAAATTTAATTTCATTAGAAATGTTGTTACTAATTAGGTTTTGCAGTATTGTATTTTGGTTTTATTGGAATAAAGCCAAAAAAGTATATTAAGTTCTGAAATATATTTATCTCACTAGTTAAATTTTTATGCTATTATGCATTTGCTCTAGAAAATGTTAAGAACTAGCTTAATATGTCAATTTACAAAATAGAAAACACTTCAAACGAACTATATATTTTTTTTAGATTAATTTGAAAATTGAGTGTTTACAGTACTGTATATCAAATAATTGTATTGGCATCAAATTTGATACTATAATAGTTCAATATTTGATTCTTGCAATAAGTTAACTTATTGCAAGAATCAAATATTGAACTATTAGAGTTAAGAATTATCTTAATTTATACCAAATTATATCTGTTATACTTGTCAAAAATTCTGAAGATAAAAGATCCAAACTTAATGAGAGGCTACTAATCATCTTTTTGTACAAGATTAAATGGTAATGCAAAAATTTTACACTATTTTCAAGCAATTCTAAGCAATTTTAATACTTCCTTAATAGTTTAAAAAATTCTTGAAATTTTTCCCCCCTCTATATCACCAACTGGAAATTGGAAATATAAGAAAAGCCAAATTGCCATTTAAGCTGGAGCAATTTATTGCAGTGAAGTTTTTGATATGAGAATTTGCACTAAAAATGTTTTTCCTCGGGTGCTGATTGAGTTTTTCTTCCAATAGAGAAATGGATAAATGTTAGATGTATTTTTAAATTCTAAAACATACCAAAGATTATAAGTGCTAATTCCTGTGGTTTTTTTATTGTATTCAAGATGTTAGATTTAAAAAAAAACAAATTGAAAAAAATATTTCAATGCATAAACAAAAATTCAGCAATAATTTTCCTCTCTAAGACAATTGAATACATTACATAAATGTTTGTCTATAGCTGTGACAAAAATGTTGAGTCTAAATATCTTCCAGACCATCAATGAGAGTATTTAAGCTGAAATAAATGTTTTTTTTTTTAATTTGGCTCTGACATTCCACAGTTTAAAATCCTATTTATGGCTTGGTATAAACTTAATAGATATTTAATATGAAATTTATTAAATTTTCTTAACAACCAAAAAAATTGATATAAATTGAAAACGATTATTTTTTTAAAATTATTTTGTTCTGATTCAATCTGAACTATAAAGAATTTTAGTCATTTTACATCTGTTATCACTAAATCATATATCATAAAAAGTAATTTATAGAATTATTGATTTTTTGGAGAAAAATTTATTTAGTTTTATAAAAAAAAAAATATCTTTTAAAGCAAAATTTTAAATTTTTTTAATATAAAAATTGAATAATGTGTTTTGAGATATTTCAAACTAATAGTAAATAATTATAAGGGCTGCTTTGAATATTTTAATAACTTTTTTTAGTGTCTGCGATAGCTACCTTCAAACATATTTGTTTCGTATTGGCAAGTACTCTTATTTTAATAACAGCTTTTAAAAAGTTACTAGATAACTTTTTAGATTTCTAATAATAAATTAATACAAAAATTTTAATTCCTACAAAATTATCACAATTATACAATAGTGCCACAAGTGAAAAAAAAAAAAAAATATATATATAGTAAAAATTTTTACTTAAAATAAATGTACCTTCAGCAGATAATGTGATGGTGATAATGTCATAAGCATGCTGTGTGTTTGGAGGAGAAGATAACTCAATCATAAAAAAAACAAGGACAAATCATAAACTCAATTAATATTCCCTGGAGATGAATTTTGGAATTAGTATAGATTACTATAAATTAGGTGATAAGGATCCTACAGCAAATTTTTTTTTTATTTATAAATTATTTCTAATTCCAAAAATTTATATGCAATTAGAATGTTTGTTGGAATTGCTTAATGTTTTTTTCTGATATAATTGCTTCCTTTGATTATAAGCAATTGGACTGCCTTATAAATGCTATAAAAATATCAGTATTGTGTATAAATTATTTCAGTATATAACTATAAAATATAATATTGATAAATTTATATAATTCCAAAATTTAAAAGTTATGATTTCAAGTTTAATATCCGTTTATCAAATTTAGCTTATTAAAAATTATAAAATTTTATGTGCAACATTATAAACTGCTGTATGAAACCATTTTTTTTTATTCTGCTAAACTCTCTATATTTTATAAATTACTATGAATGCAAAAAATTATTATTTTAACTTTTATTTTTATATAATAATTCTGTTTACATGGCTAAATTTGTTTAAAAAAATTTCTGTGCAAGATTGGAATTGTACAATTTTCAATGTCTAAATTCGATGTTTATGAACTTGCATATTGATGAATGGCTAGGTAAAATTAACAAACTATAAAAAGTTTTCAATTATTTCACAATCAAAAATGATATTTTTGCAAAATAAAAAGAATTGTTTAATGAATATTTTTTTAATTAGTGTATTATAGAAATCCAACACAAAAAGTGCATTCATGTATTTGAAATCTCAGAAATTGGTGATCTATTAAGATTTAAAATAAATGTTCTGTTTGTTTTTATTGCGTTTCTTAAAAGTTGCTCTGTTGTATTTTGTATTTCTATATTGGAGAGTTTCACCAAGGTTTTGAGATTCCATAGAATTTTTTATTCATTCTGTATAATTTTTGTTAAAGAAAATATTGTTTTAAAATTTGTTGAGAAAGCACTGAAAATATATCTACCTCTGCATTAATATACTATAGCTGAAATACAATAAAATATTCTTATTAATCAATTAATTAAAATGACAGTAATGAACATGATCAAGGGAAGAATGGTAAAAATATAAAAAATCATTTATACTAACAATTAAAACTTTAAATTATTAGTATACTTGTATATAAAATTTATTTAATGTTTTCAAGAAATGAAAAAAATATTGAAATAATGATTATTATTAATTTATTCTGATAAATAATAATGAAAATTTTTTATTTAACAAAATAAATTAGCAATATCTTAATATAGTATATTCAGATTTTCACCTATAATATCTGTTCTAAATCTTATTTCTCTTGCTGCCATCTGTTACAAATCAAATTATTCATACTTTTCTAATCCA
The DNA here is from genome assembly GCA_011317285.2 of Androctonus mauritanicus. NCBI lineage: Eukaryota > Metazoa > Arthropoda > Arachnida > Scorpiones > Buthidae > Androctonus > Androctonus mauritanicus. The sequence goes on along the minus strand of WUQG02447902.1, from coordinate 1,346 downwards.
TTTAAAAACCAAATGAAATACAATGCATTAAAGCATATAATAATTATTAAAAAAATTAGCAGAGAAGCTGCATCTTATGTTTAAGTATTCAATATCGTGTTCCAGAATATTAACTGACCCAATTAGAGATGGCATCACTTGCATATAATTCTCATCAAATATCTTAGCACTATGTATTGTTCTTATATATGTTCAGATCCATTAATTCAGAAAATTTTCTTATAAGATGTTTTGAATATCTGAAACATGTGAAGATTGAATTGATCACATGAACATTTCCATAATTCTGATTGAAATTATATTCAATATGCTTGATCTCTATTGCTTTCTAATATAATAATATATATAAATTTCTTTGATATCAGATAATATTTATTCAAAGTATCATCATGCCATTTCTGAATATTTTTTTTTGTTTGTTTATTTATTTATGTTGTAAGTAATATTACTTCAGTATTATTTTCAAAGTGATCATCTATGAATCCATAATATATGAATTTCATTAAAAGATAATAATGATTGTATGATGCCATGCATGATCTCTCTCAAAATATATAGATATTCAAATACTGCTGTATAAATATCAAAAAAATTTTCCATTATTTCTCAAATATGAATAAGAATATTCAAAAATTCTCTTTTTCTTCTCTGCTATTAAAAGTCACATTCTAGCACCCATTTAGCATGTTAATACTTTATTTCCAAATAATAACATCTTACATTTTTGGTCATTTTCTAACCTCTTTATTTACAAAACATTTCAAAATACAAAATTTTATAACACTAAACATTAACATGATCTGAAATGTAAACACGCACATATTATAACTACTACTGTAACCAAGGTAACCAAATTCTTTTAAAATTTGTGTTGCAAAAGGTGATTTATAATATAAATTTGATATTGAATTTCATTTGCACAAGTTAAAAATGTAGAACATTAATATGTTACTTTGCAATCATAATTTTGAGATGATCTGATTACTTTGGTTACAATAGTAGTTATAGTAATGTATGTGCACTTACATTTCAGACTATTATAATGTTTAATGTTCTAAAATTTTGTATTTTGAAATGTTTTATAATTGAAGAGGGCTAGAAAACAGTCAAAAACATTATTAAGATATTATTATTTTCTAATTAAAATGTTAACCTGCTAAATGAATTAGAGAGTGACTTTTATAACTATGGATTACATGTTTTCCAATTATTTGATTTTTAATATTAAGAATATTCAATATCATCTCATTAGAATATTAGTTTTCTTATCACCAAATAATAAATCAAGCACTTATAGCAAGTAACAGTCAAAATTTATTAGGCAAAACGCTTTCGGACTTCTTTGA
>WUQG02447891.1:0-13122 GCA_011317285.2 Androctonus mauritanicus | reverse complement strand
ACTATATTTATTTTTATATCTGGACACATAGTTCTCTGGAATACCATAGGGTGCACCCGGAAATCTTCTAGGGCGCACCAATGCGCCCTGGCGCATACTTTGAGAACCACTGATATAATATGAGCAATTAATCAAAAGTTTACAGTATCTCATATAAACAATATATTTATTATTGTATGTAGGCTCCTAATTATCTGGGATTGGATTATTCAGATTATGAATTAACCAGTGTTAATCTTCAATCAGAAAATAATGTTTAATTATTGGTGATTTATCTCAGATTATTTAAAAGATTTTTAAATGGCCAGATATAGGTTTCTAATTTTTTTCTATTTTTATTATATCTTAAATAATTGCCAAGTAAAATTAAAAAAAAGAAATTACAAATGTTGAAATAATTTCTTGCTGCAAATAAAGAAATTTCTTTTCTTTTTTTCAATAAATAATAGAACATTTAGATACTACTTTTTAATGCTAAATATGAATTGTCCATAATTATTGTTTTTGAGTATTTTGTGGATAACTTTCCCTAATATCCCCAGTTAATTAGAAATTCATTATATTTCCAACTTATGATCACACCAATTTATAATGGACTTCTATTTCAACAACCAGTTTATAAGTCAAGGGCTATCTGTGCCAATTATTTTTATATATTTTTAAAGTTTTCTTTTTTGTAAAACATGAGATTATCAATTACACAACTATTACTATTGTTGAGAAAATATAAAGAAGTTACTGTATACTTGAAATGTGTCTTCTTTGACACATTTCAACTAGACAATAGTAACTTCATGTTTCTTTACTCTCATAATCAACCAGACACTAGTTTCATATTTCTTTACTCTCATTCCCATAGCAAAATTTCTCAAAACTGATTATAAACAATGACTGTGTAAAGATGAAAATTATAAAATCCTATAACTTTATATTTGCTGCCCTTTTTAATGAATCAATTAATGATTTTTTAGGCTTCATTATAATTTGTGTTCTAAAATATGTAATTTAGCAAAATTTATCATATATAACTAGTTTATTATTGATAGTTTGAGAAATAACCAAAAATTTCAAATAATCTTTTACTAAACACTGCTAGATTTTTAATATTTAAATTGAGTATTTCTGTAGGAAATTGAAAATGATTTATTCTTAAACTATAAGAAAAAAACTGCTTTAAATATAAGCCATTTTTATGTAGGGTGGCAGGTTAGTTAAATAAATAAATAAATAAATAAAATAAATAAAATAAATTTTTTTATGATGAAACTTTTATGAAGAAAATACTTTTTAGATATTGCTCTTTATTAATTTGTTTTCTGAAAATGAATTGTCCAAAAAATTCTTATCGCTATTTTTTATGGAGCTTAAAATTTAAAAAATATGAATTATTTCAAGTACTTTTTTGATTTCTAAACATTGTCTTGTCCTTGTTTATATATGAAGTTATAAATTAAGTTGAAACAGGATTATTGATATTTTAATTAAAATTTATTTCAGAATAATGTTTTCGGCCATATAAAGAAGCCTCATCAAATTCAAATGCAAAACAGAAAATATGTTTTACATGTCCAAAAACATATTTAATTTTTAAAAGTTTTTCAATAGAATTGAAAAATTCTATTGAAAAACTTTTAAAAATTAATTTATTCCTGTTTTTTCTTTTGCTTAATTTTATGTGAAATTATTAAAATCATGAGAGAGGTTATATTCAGTTGGATTCCTTTAATTTAATTTTTACAAAAAGTAAGTTCCAAAATCTGTTTGAATTGAACTATAATTTAATTGAAGTGATCAAGATAAGAAAGAAGACTTGAATTTGAGGATAAAATTGCTATGTCAAATTTACTAATGGATCTAGTATTTGACTTATATTTCTATCAACAAATAAACTACTGATAAAAAAAAATTTATTTTATTGTATCAGCTTAAATAATTGTAAAACATGTAAATAATTTTTGAATATTTATAATAAATTTATAAAATTCTAGTCAGTATTATATTTATGTAAAATAAAATGATAAGATATATCAATTACTTATTTGATAATTTTGCTAAAATAGTTTTAAATGTTATATATTAGGTAGTTATAAATGGCACAGCAATTTAATTTACTGAAATAACATTTTTTTTATTATTTTAGCTTTAAAATTTCTTTTAATTCAAAATATTTCTTTTATATAATATTTTGTAATGGAATACAACATAAACATTCAATATTAAAACATTAATATATATATATAATCATTTATGCAATAATTTAATAAAATGAAATTAGTGTGATAATTTTTATCCTATTAAAATCTCATATTATAATCTTATCCTAAATTTGTTAACTAAAATTTAAACCTTCTGTTCTAAAATAAATCTAAATAATCAGTATTTGACAATAGTTTGTTTACAATGTTCTTAATTAATATATAAATTAATCTTTATGTGCTGCATTAAATTTTTACACAAAAATATTTTAAAGTAATGCCATTTTAATTTGCAGTTTAATTTTAAAAATAACATACGGCATTTTAAACTTGTAAAATCATAATTCAATCCAATAATGATCTTAAAAATTTATCTATAGATAACAGCTTATATATAATAATTAAATTTTCAGCTATTTAGCTATTTTTCTTTTTGTTTCTTAAAACTTACTTGAATGTTTTAAATATAATATGAGTGTAATGATTATATAATAATAATTCTTTCATAAGCCACGCTGAGTATATTTTAGCAATATATTATTACACAATATAGTCTTTAGATTCCACGTTTTACCATTTTATTATTAATATGGTATGTAAAAGCTGCAATTAATTGTGTATAAATAAATTATGGCACTTCAAATAAATAAATTTCATTATTTAGATTAATCTTTGAATTGATTGACTTGGTTTGGATTAATCAATCTATCAAATGTAAATTTGTGCATTTTGTTATTTTATTTAAATTTTTTGGATTTTTTTTATTGTATTATTTTATTTCAAGCCGAATATTTGTATTCATACACAATAATGTTCAATTTTGGAAACAAGTTTTTTAAATCAAGATAATTGCTTTCAGAGACTCAGCTGAAATATTTTGTATTTAATGCTTTTATAAAAGTTAAAATAATTTTTTTGAGTGAAACTTTATTTTTAGATAAATAAACAATTATTTGTAAAATAAGAAACAATTTGGGAAGAATTTGAGAGAATAAATTTTATATATATATATAAACAGAAATCAAATTGCTAAATGCTTATTCTGAAACTTAAATTTATGATGATTGAATTTATTGAGATATATAAAAATAATCAATATAATGTTTTTATTTAATATAAATTGGTGTTTGAATAAACATGCTAACTGAATTAAAAACCAATAAAATGATTTTAGCAGTTATCTTATATATTCGATTGCTACAAAAACAATTTAATCAACGAAAAGGAGTTAAAAGAGAAACTGCTAGAGACATTCATAATTGCATAAATTTAAAATGATACTTGAAGGTCATGCCAACTTATGTATGATAATTACTAGTTATAAGGGAACTTTGCATTACTTCCTTGAACAGTGAAATTTATTTCAGTATTTTTAACACTGAAGAATTTTTCTGAAATTCTACCTATTTTCTGTTTTCTATTAAAAAATATAAAACTGTTCTGTATTATATATAACTATTTTGTGTTGGAAAAACAAAACTATTATTAGGATAATAAAATAACTTTTAATTGCATAATATAATAAAAATAAATTTCTAAAGTCATAGTTAATTATGAAGAAATGTATGTTGCCATCATTTCTTGATGATACTTAGAAAGTATGATAATGATCAAATGAAAATTTTATTAAGTGGGCATTTTTAAATCAGAATTTTTAATAAAAAATAATAATTAAGTTTCAGCATAACAAGAACAAAAAATACTGAATTTTTTTTTTACTTAAATTAATATGTTAAGAATAATTCTAACTTTTTAATATAATAATTTTTAAAATTTCATTTAATGTATTTGTTATTGAAATATACAATATTCAATATTGTATACTTATTGAAATTTTTTATAGGGAATATTATTGAAGTAAAAATGAATAAATAAAACCAAATTAAGAAAATTGCAAACTGATATATTAACACAGTTCATTATTTCTTATATTATTATGATTTACTTTTTTCCTTACAAAATATATTTATAACTTTTTTCTTTTTCTCATTTATAGTATAAACCAATCATACTATTTTTAAATTCATTATTTCAAAAAATTATTAAATTTAAAAAAATGTTCATATATTATATTTTGCTTCATGGAGAACAAAACAATTTTCAAATTCAATACAAGCTGTTAAAGTATTTTTTATAAATTTCTTTTCAAAACAAATTTAAAATTCATTATTTATAAATTTATTACAATGCTAATTTTTAAATCTCTTAAATACTGCCAATTTCTTAAAATCAAAAATTTTCTATTTGAAAATAACTTTTATGTTCCAATAATAATAAAATGAGTTCTTTTATTATTGAATTTTGACAGAAAAGGTATTTTCAGATTTCTTAATTGAATCAAAAATTTTTATATATTATAAAAAATTTATCTTTATGATTTTAAATTTATAATTAGAAACATTTTTTTTATTTAAATCATTGTTTGTTTAAAATATTAAACTAAACAAATAAAGGATTTGAAATGGATATTTTGTTAAACAATTTTACATGCTTGAATATAGAATAAAATAGAAATCAGATTTCATTTGTATATTTAAATATGAAATGATAAATCTCTTATTATTGATTAGTATAAATATAATAATAATAATAATTTTTTTGTTATGTTTTAGATATTTTTATTACTATTCATTTTACTCTATGTATCATCTTACTGTCTCATATCATCCTATAAAAAGAAGAGAGAAGAATTTTATATAGGTAAGTTTATTATTAAATCTTAATTTTGTAATGTTCCAAATTGTCATAGAATCTAATATGCTTTTTAATCTGTTACAGGAGATGATGATGATGCTGTGGTATATAGAATTTCGTAAGTTTCATGTTATAAACTGATTACTGTATTAAATTATTAGAAGCAAAGTCTAATTTCTTGATTATTTAGAATTATATAATCTCATTTAGATTGTTATAGAATGAAAACAGTAATTTCTTAAGAGGTGTGCCAGATTTCTAGTATACATTGTCCCTTGCCAGTATTTAGATAAAAATAGTTCAACTTACAATTTAGTTTGACAATGAACTTAAATAAGCATAAAATTTAAATTTCAATTCAGAATGAAAAATATTGTAATAAGTTAGTTTTTTTTATTAAAATTAATTTTAATTTTTTATTTAGATTCTGGATGTGTAATTTTTCCTTAGCTGTATCAGTTGGAGCAGCTCTTTTGCTACCAATTTCTATTATCAGCAATGAAGTTCTATTATTGTATCCTAATAGCTATTATGTTCAGTGGCTTAATAGTTCTCTTATTCAAGGTAAAAATTAACTTCCTACTTCTAATTTTAACACTTTCATGATGGGTGGATGCACAGAATGCATCCAAATGGCAATTTCATAGGGTCTTAATTGTAGTAGGGATTGCTGCATTCACATCCGAAATACTATTAACTTTAATAATTAATTATTAATATAAATAATTTTTCTTTCTATCATTTTATTGTTAATGATTTTCTACATTTGTAATATATATCTATTTGATGTGATTATGTTATTATTTTTTTAAATAATTCCTTATATATTTATCTCTGTTAGGTAAATAAAGCGTAATATTTGCTATAATTTTGAAATATATCCTAATTTTGTATTGTTTTAACTTTCTTTTTATTTTATATTTGAATCAGGTATCAACTTATTTTACCAAGTCAAACATTTGCTTTCATCTTAACTAATTCTAATTCTAATAACTAATTAACTAATAACTAATTCTAAAACTAATTTCTAGTATAGAGAATCATTTTTCTATTTATTTTGTTATACTCTATAATTTATTAATTTAAATAAAATATTTTCCATTTTCTTATTTTCTTTTAGTTAGTCTTATGATTTTATAAGACACAAATTAATTTGTTAATGTAGAAAACTGCATATGTGAAAGCAAGCTTCAATTATATATTTTATATATTATGATTTTATTTGCTTTCAATATAAATTTCTTAGCACTATTGAAATGATTGATCTATGCTCTTTTGGATATAAACTATAACAATGTTTAAAAATTTTACTTAAAATTTGAGAATTTATTGTAAAAACTGTTTTATTATGTTTATGAAAAATCTCAATTTACAAAATTTATATAATTTGTATTGAATATATCATAAAAATTTATATTTAAAATTTCTAATATATATTAATAACAAAAAAAGCTAACATAACAAAATTAAAACCTTCTAAGATATTGAATCAACTGATTTTGTTCACATTCAATTGCCTATTTCTTGCCATAATTTATGACTGTACTTTGTCTAAACTGCATGCCATCTACCAATAGCAACAAAATCTTACAAACTAGAATTTCTGAATTTTTTATTTGAAATTATCAATCATTTTTGAATTTCTGAATACATATTATTATTTATATAAATATTTTTCATTATAAATAAAATATAGAGATATATTTGATTAAAAATTTTTGATACTTTTTTACTTTTAATAAATTTTTGGTTTTCATTAAAATTTTCAAATTTTTTGAACCAAATTCAAATCTTCACCAATCCAGAATAAGGAATTTATGATATGCATCCAATCTGGTTCCTCATGAAAATGGCCATACTGTCTAAAAAAATTTTTTTGAACATCAACAACAAAAATCAAATAAATGCAAAAAATATTTTCCTATTTCCTGGATGGCTTGACCTAATGAGTTTTGAATACCCATCATGAAAGGATTATATTAGCTTTTAGCTTTAAGAAAATATTGCTTTTTAATAAATTTTGTTTTGATATTTATAGGATTATGGAATCATGTCTTTCTTTTCTCCAATTTGAGTTTATTTGTTCTCCTCCCTTTTGCATATTTTTTCACAGAATCTGAGGGTCTACCTGGTTCAAGAAAGGTATTTTTTATTTTTTAAGTTAAATTTTTTCATATACTTGAAAGGATAATATTTACATCTTTATTTTTTAATATTATCTTTAAAAATTTTAATATATTAATTACAATATTGATTATACTTTCAAATTTGTTAATTTTATACTGGAAAATTTTTAATTTATTGCTCATCTCACCTATTTCTGAGATAAGCAATAAATGAAATATAATATGAATAAAAGTTAAAGAATAGTACAAATTATATATGTCATAAGTGATAATATTTTATATATTTAATTGTCAATGGATTATGCTTAAAATTATTCTTAATTAAGCTTTCCCAACACTAAAGACAGGATAGTTAGTCTGACCTTATTTCACAAAAAATTTTTGAAAACTATCTGATAAACTTTGATATTTGTAATGTTGTTTTGATGTTTTTAATGTAAGAATGTGATATTCTTTTAATGTTTTTTCTAATCAAAATTTCAAAATTTTGATTAGAAAAAAACATTAAGAAAAATTCATTATTGCAAAATGCATGAAATTTTCCTTTAATGTGTATTTTAAGAATACAGATAGTCCTGACTATTACTAATCATATTTATGACTGTGATATCATTGCTAAATTCTATTGATCAGTGCAATTGATCCTGGATTTGATTATTTGATTGAATGATCTGATATATCGAAGGTGCCTTTTTTATATTTGATTCTTCTAGTTTTGTGTTCTTTATGTTTATTAAAATATATTATTAGTACAATATGTTATTATATATTGTACTAGTAATATATTTTAATAATGTGAGAAATTCATAAATTTTGGGCATTTCTAACTTCAACCAAAAGTTGTGGAATTGAACTCAATCATAAATTGAGGACTATTTGTATTAATTTATTAATTAGCTAACATTTAATAGATTCTAAACAAAAAAATTATTAGCATATATATTAAAATTAAATATGGATCTCCTGAAAATTTCATAGAAATTCCAATTTTTCAATATTTCATAATAGTTGCTTATGAATTTTCTTCTTTTTTTAAATATTAATTAAACATTAATTCTTTAAATTTATATAAGTATTATGTAAACATAAGTAAATAACAATACAAATAATCATCTGATAGTGTAGATACAGTGATATTTAATCTTCTATTAAATATTTTTCTATTTCTAGGATGATATTTTAAAAAAGTAATATTTGAACAGTGATATTTTGATACTTGTTGTTTATAATTTTGTTTGAAAGCTTTTTATTTAATTTTATCAGTTATCAAACAAAAATGGCAATTGAAGAAAATTTAATAAATTATTTTCATATATCATATTGTATACAATTTAAATTTAGATTTACTTCTTTGAAGGAAAGTGAAATTTTAAAAAAATCACCATTTTGATTTAATGTATATTCTTTTCTAATAATTTAAGCTGATGACAAGTGTATATAGGTTTATCATGTAGATTTATAAAAAGAATGCTGTAATAATTATATGAATTATGCTTTTTAACATAATAGCCTTACTTACAAATTTTTTAAAGCAAATATGTGAAGCAAATTTATTTTGAATATTTCAAGAATAATTTTACAGTGAAATAAAACAAGCATTATCTCAATCCTTATTTTACTTTTTGTTAGTTAAAAAAGATTCAAATGGAAACCTTCGAATTTTTGTGCATTTTTTTTACAAACAGATGTCATAAAAAATGTCATTTTTATACATAATTTTCATTTTTGATCAATGCAAACCTTCCAGCATTTCACTAATGTCTGGATTCAATCTGAAAAATATTCTTTTGCTTTTGCTACCATTGATATGTTATCTCTTACATTGCTGTGATATAATAAACTGAGTGATGTTCATATGGCTGTTCTATTCCACTAGATTCTCTCTCACAATGAGTTTTGCTTTCATAATTTTTCAGGCATCACCACTTCATGAGCCTAACCTGAGTGAAATGAATCAGTCACAGAATTCGTACTGTTATAGAATTTCCTGTTTGTTCATAAATTTTCTGGAGTGTAATAGAAATGTATCATCATATTTAACCTTCACTCAGCAATGAATTTCAATATGTTTCATTCTTTCATTCTCCAAAAAGCAGTGAGAGCACACTGTTCTTCCTTTGTACGTATTTCCAGTGAGGCTGCCATTTTTAGGCTGCTCTTATATTATGCAGTTGTGATGGGTATTGCTGCCTGCATGAAATTCCTTGAGTAATTTCTGATGATATGCTTAAAGTACAGCTATGTACAATCTATTCTCAAATTTTTGTCTCAACTCTTAAACTTTTCTTTTGACTCTCCTTGTATTATTGCAGTTGTTTAATTTTATATAGAATTCATTTGGTTTTCATGCAAAGTTAATAATATAATGGACAGCTTTGTAACAGTGAAAGTCAGTTTGTAGTTTGGCTTGCAAGGGAAAATTATAGTCATTTATTGATATTTTATCAAAGTATTGCAGTCAGATAATCTTTGAAACAAATATTTGGAATTATATAACTAACAAGGTGAGACAGTCAAATATGACTCACTGATTTGGATGAAATTTTACAGGATAATGGTGGTCCACATGTTGCTTTATATGATGAAATCTTAAAAATGGATAGTTAGTCAATTTTTTAAATAAATTTTTAAAGTTCATGATTTTTGACATTTCTTTTAATTATCATAGTTGTATTAAAAATTTCAACATTTTAATCGTTGCATCAGCAGTATCCCTGATTTTAATGTTAATAAACTTCATTTGAATCTGATGAAACTTTTTTTTTTTTTTTTAGATATATAAACGAAAAAGTAATTTTTATTTATATTTATTTTTTATATTACTCTTAAACAGAAGAGTCTAAACAGACACTTCTTTGTTCCATGATAATTATATTGCTTAAGACTGGTATAAGATCATTTCTATATTCTGAACTTATATTTACGTGCAATAATAATAATAATAATAATTAAATGCATTATTGTTTAATACTTATACAAAATAAAATAATTTCTTTAATTATATAATATTTATGAATATATTACAAATACTTTTACAATTATTTTTATTATATCAAAAATTCTGTCAATATATGCCCACTAATGATGCTTTTAATTATTATCATTATCATCATCTTACAAAAAAATAATAATATAAAAATACAAATTCAGAATACAAAATGAACCTATAGAGCTTTCAAACAATAAAGTTATCATAGGAAAAATATAAATCTAAAATATGATATGAATAAATTTAAACAAATTATTTCTATTGATACTTAAAAAAAAATTCATTGGAACTTGAACCTGGATTAGTTGCATTATAATTAGTGACACTATTAATGCAGCTATTCAAACATTGAAATTTTTAACATAATTATGGCAATTAAAGAATATGTCAAATTGTGAATTTGGTTAATTTTTTTAATAAATTTTTAAAATGTCTATACTTAAAATTTTATTAGATGAATCAATATATGAATTACCAATAGCCTGCAAAATTTTGTCTGAATCTTGAATCACAGTTGACCAGATTCCTTTGTAAGTGAAGAAAATCATTCAGAGCAATCTAATAAATTCAATATTCTTATCTTACCAAATTATTTCACAAACTAATAGGATTAGTTTAAATATTGAAAAATGAAAATTCATGGAAAAAATTTAGATAATTACTATAACTACTCTGGTAAATTAATTTATTTTTCATTGAAATTTAAGTTACTTGAAATTTATTTGTTCTAATCATCAAAGATAAAAATCTAATACAGGTGTTCCTTAAGTTACAAACATAATTCATTTATAAGTTTCATTTATAATTCATAAAATTTATAACTCAAAGTATTCTTATGCTGAACCCAGACATATTGAAATCACTGTTTATACTTTATTATGTAATGTGGTTAGACTAATTAAAAGTTTTGTTTCAGAGATTTCAATAAAAAATTCCAATTATAATGTGAAGGTTTTGGTGCAATCTCCATTTTTAAATGTTACTGTAATATATTAAATAATTGTTTAGTTTGTTGCTAAACTATTTTGCTATTGTAATATTTAAGGTTCATGAATAGTTTTGAAAATGATATGATATTTTTTGTATATAAAAGTTTTTATAATTAGAATGTTCATAATTTGAACACCTGTAATCTGAGTATTAAAAATTCTAAGTTCGAAATATTAATTAGAAATTGTCGTTAGTTGTTTTGTTTATAAAAAAATTAACTTTTTATAAATATTTAAAATATTTATGATAAATGTTTTGTTCATTTTTTTCCATTCTTATCATAACTGTAATAACTTTTTATAAATTTTTAATTGTTAATTGGTTTTAATATTATTAATAAACATTAAAATAAATTTTATTTTAAATTAATTGCATTTTAATAAATTGTATGCATTGTGCATGATATAATTTGTAATAAACTTTTCACATTAATCCATTATCTAATATACAAGGTGGTCCAAAAGTAAGTGGACAGTAAATAACATTTATTTTGAGATTACATGTACATACAATTATATTTACTAACACAATTATTACATTGACAATTAAATTTTATTGTGAACAATAATACAAAAGCCCTTAAATTTTATCAACGTAGGTGATCAAATTGTTTTCCATCACAATTTACACAGCTTTGAAGTCTGTCTCTTACACTTCGACATAATTTTTGCACAAGTCTCTTTGGGTATTAATTTCTTGAAATGCATCTTTATGTAATTGTAGTTATAATATTGTCAATAATATAGCACAAATAACATAGTTATAATGATCACAATTGTAATAATATAACTGATAAATAAACCTATTCTACATACTGTCCACCTACTTTTGGACCACTTTGTATGTTTCATTTAATATTATTATAAATTGTATTTTTTAAGGAGGTTGATATTTTCATACTTCCATATCCTCTTTTCTTTGCATAGCAGTCTTAAAGATGAGCAATCTCAATAAACTGAATTCTAATTTTTGTATCTTGTAAATAATAATTATATTTTTAATTTGTAATTTTTATTAAATATAAATTTAGTCTCCATTTATGCACCTGCATACTCTATTCTCTTGTCTTAGTAGAAGATCAGATATATCTAATTTCTTTTAGAGGGTGGCTATGTATTTTTGTATCTTATTTTGTTTATATTATCATAATTTCATTCTAGCACATCTGGATCATTTGTTTTTAAAAAAATTCCTCTTCCTTACTTATTTCCATCTCTTCATATTTTCTGCTTTTTCACTATTCTTTTATATTTGTTATGGAACAAATTTCTCAGTTTATGATCTGGATACAAAGGAGAGTCAGTTAGATACAAAAGTTGATACCATGGAAACCACAAGAGCTACTTACGTGATACCATTGTTCATTTTTTTACACAATCTGCCCCTATATTTGCACACTTGTTCTAGCACAGTATGAGTCCCTGGAATTCTGAAACATAGAACTCTTTTGGTTGTAATTGCAGCCATAGGCACACCACCTATTCAATCTCTGCATTGTGACTGAAATGCTGGCCTGCCATATGTGTTTTCAGGAGACCAAGCAGTGGAACTCACTGTGTGTAAGATCTGGACTGTAGGATGGCTATTCCAGGTTAGATTAGTTTTTGTTTAAGCCACCATATCCTCATGAGATATTTATTTGGCAGCAGCCATTTATAGAGCTCATCACAAGCTGGCCAACAAAAATTAAGTGGTTGAGTAAATAAGAGAACTCATAGTGAGGTCAATCAGAAGGTTGAAGAATAGGGTTCAACATCTTCCAAAAAAGTGAAGGTGTGGGGTCGAATTTGAACCTAGATCCTCCAAGGTGGTAAGCAAACACTTTACCACGTGACCAATCCAGTTGACCTGGATGTTCCAGCACCTTTCACTGCAGTTTCTCTGTCATCGTCAATTGAGCTGTATGTGGTTTGGTATTGCTGACTAGACCACATACAGCTCAATTAAACAATGCCATCCAAATTATGGAAACAAGATGGATTGAGACCTCTTATATAGGCCCTGCCACAAGCTGCTCAGCACAGCAGAGAAGTTTTACACCATTTTCTACTCCTATGAGTACTAAATTTTGAGATGTGGAATTCAGATTGGATATCAGGGTTGAAAGCCAAAACATTTCATTCAACCA
>WUQG02447880.1:0-13123 GCA_011317285.2 Androctonus mauritanicus | reverse complement strand
ATACATTGGTTGGTCTCGCAGCGTCTCGCTGCGTCGTGTCTCGTCGTACTCTGTCTGCCGGTACCCTAACAGTACAGAATCTAGTTTACTTGGAAGTTAAATCTCCGTTCATACAAAAAGTTTCTAAGTGATGTATTTAGTATAATCTTGTATACCTAACTGTATATTCTAATTAGTATTACGGATATTTTTTGTGACTAATTTAGAAATATCACATGGTGTGTGACATAGCACGCATACTGTCTATTACCAAAGTTAGTAGAATAATATAATACTGTATTCGCCAAATATACAAAAAATTTTCTAAAGGTGAAATTTTCGGTGAATTTTATTTACTTTGTTATACTTTTTGCAATGATTAAAAATATCAATCATATTTTTAACATATTGTGAATATTTTTATTCTATGATATTTGTAACAATAGGAATGAAATAAAATAATAATATTATTATTACATATCATAATAGCGTATCGAATATAAAAAAAATAATTTTATCTCATAATCTTAGGTTATTCTTGATATTTTTTCTTTAAAACATTCTAGAATATATTAAAAAAAACAAGTATACATCATGATTATAGTACCGTATATATAAATTTTTTATAATTAACATTCAAATCATACTTCCGTTATGAGAGAAATTATCATATCATGATTTATAACTAACTTATTAAAGAAAAAATTCAAGAATATGATGGACTAAATGAAGATTTCGTAATTTCTTATATATTTGTAATAAAATATAAAAATCATACCAACAGTTCTAATCAGGAAATAATAAAAAAGTTTGAATATGTAAATCTGAAGTTGAAACGCCAGATTACATTGATAAAATTGTGATACTACATTATAAAGTAAAGCCAATAATTCAGTCGAAGTTTAATGTTTAGCAAATTTTCCATGTACTGCACTATACCTTGAAATTATCCTGCATTTCTATCAATTTTTGGAAATGTATGCAATTTAAATTTAATAATTATAAAGGAAAATATACATCTACAGATAATCCTTCTGTTTGCTAAATATCTATTGTTTTAATTTCTTCAGTCATACACACTGTTAAAGCGAGAAATGAAATAACATATCAATTACATGGTATTTTTAAATGATGCGGATATCATTTTAAGACATAATTTTGATACTAGGATTTCAAGCAGAAGTATTTATTTATGTTGTAAATTTGTATTATTACAGAAATTTTTTAAGTTCAGATTTATATATGCAATTGATACGTTTTCATTTCCCGCTTTAATAGGGTGTATGACTAAAGAAATTAAAAGAATAGGCACTTAGCGAACAGAAGTATTATCGGTAGATATATATTTTCCTTTATAATTATTAAATTTAAATTGCATACATTTCGAAAATTGATAGAAATGCATGATAATTTCAAGGTATATGCAGTACATGGAAAATTTGCTAAACATGAACCCTCGATTGAATTATTTGAATTTACTTTATAATGTAGTATCGCAATTTTATCAATGTAATCTTGCGTTTCAACTTCAGATTTATATATTAAAACTTTTTTATTCCTTATTAGAACAGTTGGTATGATTTTTATATTTTATTAGAAATATATAAAAAATTACGAAATCTTCATTTGTTCCACCATATTCTTGAATTTTTCCTTTAATGAGTTAATTATAAATCATGATATGATGATTTATCTCATAACGGAAGCATGATTTGAATGTTAGTTATAAATAAATTTACATATACTATAATCATAATGTATACCTGTTTTTTTATATAGCAGAATGTTTTAAAGAAAAAAATTTCAAGAATAATCTAAAATTATTTTTTTTTTTATATTCGATACGCTATTGTGATATGTAATAATAATATTATTATTTTATTTCATTCCTATTACTACAAATATCACAGAATAAAATTATTCACAATATGTTAAAAATATGATTGATATTTTTTTATCATTGCAAAACCTATAACAAAGTAAATAAGTCACAGAAGGTTTCATCTTTAGCCAATTATTTGTATACTTGGCGAATACGGTATTACATTATTCTACTAACTTTGGTAATAGATAGTATGCGTGCTACGTCACACACTATCTGACATTTCTATATTAGTCACAAAAACATCCGTACTGCTAATTAGATATACCGTTCGCCATACGAGATTATATTAAATACATCACTTCGAAATTTTTTGTATGAACGAAGATTTAACTTCCAAGTAAACTAGACTCTCTACTGTTACTTGTTTCTACCAAATTTCGTCACAAAAAATTAACCGCTATCAGGCCTATATTCGCAACAATTATAGTCGAATACACTATCACACCAAGTATCGACACCTGGCAGTCCATCTTGTTCTGCAGTACATTTTACTTCGGTAAGCACTTTAAAAATAAGACCTTTCTTCTTTGATTCTGGCTTATAACAGTCATGATAAAACAATTTTAAGGCTTCATTACATTCATTGTAATTATCGTACAAATGTTTACAAGTTCCGGCTAAAGTTTCATCTTTACTATAGTCAAAAATCCGTATTTTGACACTTTAGAATCTACCTGCTCTCCGTGCATAACCACTGTGAAAAAATGCTCTTCAATGAAATAACTGTCTGGTGCATCCACACAAAAATTCTTTTTTGCTATTTGACAATCTAGAATGGAATGATAAAACCTACTACAAAATGGGTAAATACGATTTTCGTTATTAAGATACAGGTAAGCAAAAGTAACTAATAACGAAAACAGCTGCGCCCGCTAGTAAATATATCAAAAATTTCATTTCTTAATTTGATTGGCTACTTCTAAAATTTAACCTAATTTTATTGGTGAAAAAGCTCGTTTAACTGTTAACTCAAGGTACTAAAATATCAAGAGTAACTTATAATATATCCCGCCATATTTAATTTCTAAAAGTACCGTTATTTTTGTGAATCTAAAATCAATATTTTCTCAACCCTTTATAACAGTAATACTGCTATTCACACATCTCTATGAAGGCAACAGCTTTCATTCCAATATAACAGCAAAGCTATGACAGTGTTATCTGTACACTGTGACATCATTGCCGCCATGACACTATTATTCACCCACAGTTATTCATGCACTGTTACACGGAGGTATTACTACTTATGTATATAATCTTTATAAATTATATAAATATTCGAATGAAATATACATATTTATTTAATTAAAATATGATATTCAACACCTGCGTATCACATTTTTATGTTTACTTCAAAGAATTACACGGAGATGCAGTGTCTGTTTTAATTTGACACTGCATCTCCGTGTGTAGAAGGCAATTTAAAATAGGTTTTTTGTCAATTAAGTATATAATATCAACATGATTTTTTTTTAAATCAAAGTCATAAGATATATTACTTATTTATTAAAATCATTTTTATAGATATAATTTTAAAAGTTTCAATAAAAGAATTGTATTAATAAGTCTAATAAAGCAAGTACAAAAGAAGTACAGGCAGAAAAGTACAACAAAACTAAAACAAGAGAAATCAGTTTTTATGGTCTGAAGGGATCAATATATTTTTCAGTACAAATGTTGAAAAATATATAGTTAATCTATTTTTTTAAAACAAAATAAACAGCTTTATCTTCACTTATGAAGTATCACTACTAAAAATCATCATAATATACCAGTACTATAGTTTAAAATATTGTAAAAAGCATTTGTAATTATCATAATTACTAAAACATTTTCATAATTATATAATTATATTTTCAATATGTTTTAGTAATTATCATAATTACTAAAACATTTTCATAATTAATCATAATTATATTTTCAATAATTTAACTTGTTCGAAAGATAACTTTGTACTGTGGATTCATAGAACAATTATTTGAATTATAAAAAACACATTTTATGTATTAAAATATATACCAAACAGATTCGTGTTTATTTTATAAATAATCTTGATAAATATCAAAGATTGTTTTTGTAGAAATATGAATTATATAAATTCAGGAAATCATAATGCTAAACGTTGAATTTGAAAATATTTTAGTAGTTATGATAAAAAAAAATGTTATAATTGTGATTTAATGTGACTATATTTGATTTCGATGAATTGCAGTATTGATATTTCATAACTGAAGATAAAAGTGTTCATTTTGTTTTTAAAAGTAGATTAATTCTCTCTCTCTCTCTATATATATATATATATATATATATATATATATATTTATCAATATTTATTTATCATTTGGATCCGTTCAGACCATAAAAAAATAATTTTTCATATGAAAAGAATTTATCATAAATTGTTTGAAAAAAATACATTTTGCTTTGTAATTTTTATTTCAATATGTGTGGATGAGAGTATAAAATATAAATCATTTAAATAAATAACATACTAGAAAATAGATGTTGTGTGTTTAAAAATATTCAGAATTCAATTTCATTTAAATATTTATAATACATATATATCACACATATTTGAAATAGGCGTAAGATTGGCTAATACAAAGAATGATTTAAAGAAATATTGATTCTCACTTTGTAGAAGTATGCCGATGAGACATTTACTTCAGGACGGCTATGAGTAAAAAATATCACCAAGGCTTTTTCACATGCCGAGAACATTTCATACTGGCATCTGTGATGGCACTACGGACTGTTTCGTCCCCTGACACTTGTTTTCGAATTCTACTCGTCCCCAGTACCTATTCTAGGGATAGTATTGGCAGAAACGAACTGAACGACGAATATTTCTGTAGGAGCTAGTAATACGCATGTTTGTTTTGATGAAATGATAATCTATTGATTTTTGTGCTTACTGCTTCTTCTTTCTCCATTTTTCCAATCAAGCAGTGCAGCATCTCTCGGCTTGTTTTGTGTTTCCACCTGATGAAAGGCGGATGCCTACCGGTGCTGGTCTTTGATGTTAGGATAATCGGGTAGCAAAAAAGCTGGTTTTTACCCGATCAATCCAGACTACTATCCCTTTGTTCTTTAAGTTTTTAAAGTTTCTGTCATCGACGTCGGTCATCAACGTTACTTTACACTAATAAAAATAACAATTATCCCATTTTAGTTTTAACCTGAATGCTACCGCTTTCGAACTATACTGTATAGTTCGATACGGTCAAGGTGTCTTACTCTGACACTTCGAACTATAATTCCTTGAAGGTAGAAAGTTTTACTTTCATATGCTATTTTTGTCAAAACAAATTTATCCGCTATTACGAAAATTATTGATCAGTTTACAGAAAATGATCCAAATTTTGATAGAAGTTCAAAGCCAAGACGAAGTGAATTTATGTTTATTTAACAATAATTTTATTTATAATATTTTATCATGAATCGCAATGACCGCTCATAATATGGATCCCCAAAATACAATTTTTTTTCTTATGAACATTTTCAAAGCTTAAATCAGAGTTTCTCGGTTGTTAAACGCTGATTTAAACAGCAAACAGACACACACATACATATATAGTTACTCCTTATAAAAAAATTATACTTAATTATCCTTACTTTCCCTCACTTAATAAATATCCGGTAGTATTGAACTACACTGATACTGTATAGTTTTATCTAAAACAGAAATGTTTTAAATCAGAATTTATCGCTTTGTCATTCAAACTATTTATAAAAATAAAAAATTACGAAATAAGATATTATTATATGCTAATTATCTTCGTCAGACTTGTAAACAGTAATTAAAGCAATTTAACAAGTAAATGAAAGTGAGATTTCTAGTTGAATTTATGAATTTTTAATTCTTAACCAAACAAATGCATTTGATTTTTTATTCTTTTAATAAATAACTCCTATTTTCTGAATATATATATAATCGTCAATTCATTACTTAGTATACATGTTGATTTTTTCAAATATCCTAAACATTTATAGCATTTGCAAATTTATTTCAGCCTTTTCAAAATTCATTTCAACTTTTTTAAAAGTTTATTTTAACTATTGCGAATACATTTAAACTTTTTGCAAATTTATTTAAACCGTATGCATGTACATTAAAACATTCAAAGTTGTTTTTTATTTTATATAAATATAATTTCTATTTTATCAGTAAAATAGAAATGACTTCTTAAAATGATGTCACAATAAGTAGCATGTAAACAATTTTTAAAAATTTTCTAGATATCAAATTTGAAAGAAGCAATACAGAACTGTGTGTACGAATTGACAATTTATTTGGTGAAAATATTGAAATTATTGATATTGGTCAAAATATTGAAATTAAATTCAATATTTTGACCAATATCCATCATTTTCCATTATGCATTTTAATCTCTTAGCTAAACTATTGACTAAAATTTCGCATTTGTTACCGTAACGCAAATTGTTCCAAGTATTATATTTTCGCATAAATCATCTGTTATATTGACTTTTTTTTTTTTTTTTTTTGCATTTTTATGTCCTTTCCAAACAGACAGATTAATAAAATTTTCCAATTCTTTCAGTTATCATTTTAGCATCCTTCAATACTTCAAAGGAATAATCACTGTCATATTTGTTAACAAAAATTTCGATCCCATTCTCTAAAGTTGATCAAGAAACACTAAATAGTAACTTCTGTATCTTTGATAGCGTATGGTATATTATTATATTATCTAATGAATCAGGATTTAATCGTAACCGGATAAACGGTAAGTTGTAATTTAGAGAAAACCATTTTCGAATAGATTGTAAATGTACTCTCCAAGATCAGTCAAAGAGTTGTTCGAAGTGATGAGTTTTCGAGTATAATAATACTTTATCACTTAAATAATAAACTAAGATTTTGAAGAAAATATTCTAGATAGATTCTGAAAAATATTTTTGATTATTCAATTATCGTTACTTTAAATATATTGGAGCATTACGAATAAATATTCGATTACTGCTGATTTCGCCTGTTTTTTTATAAAAAAAGGAAGAACAATTTTGAAACTAGTTCAGTCTGTCTGTTTATTAGGGAAATATGAAAGCTGCAGAACAAAAGTGATATATTTTATATTTTTATAAATTAGCCTACTTCATTTACTTTTTCATCATTTGAAATTCATTTTATCTTTTATTAATTTTGTTTTAGTTAACAAAGTTTTTTATATAAAATATATTAATACAGTAATGAATTTAATATAAGTTACTTCTATTTTCTTAGGGAAAGATTCAAGCAGTTGGAGATTACAGCAAACTGATAATACTGGGGGCAAATTTATAATTGTTTCTTAAGATAGATAAAACTGATACGGACAACACTTCAGATTCTATATCACTTCATTATATGGTAGAAGTATCTCTGGATCTGCATGTGCATCTTATGATGAATAACATATAAAATATGCTTGTACCAAGCTCAAGAAATCAGAGGTAATAGGAGATATATGTTCCTAAATTAAATCAAAAATTCACTACTCTTTTTATTAGGTATTTAACAAGAATAAATTAGTGGACAGGGTACATCGGGTTTCTAGAAAAAACATTGGTACGGGTATATCTTACCATCCGTACCGATGTTTTTCTAGAAGCGCGATGAGGTAGGAAGTAGGCAGAAATATTTTGATATCCGGATAATCGAATGGTTGCGATATAAATTTCGTGGGACTATCGGAAATAGGGATACAAGGGGTGAACTTTGAAATCTTCAATGAAAATGTATACAGATTTAGGCATAATTGGATAGAACTGTAAAAGCAAACAACTTTTGTTTTGAAAGTTTTTTAATATCACCTACAATTGTGAGATAGCTCAAAAAATGATGCTACCACGTAGGCTATACTTCCGATTGGACTATTCATACAACAAGAAGAAGAAGAATCTGACAGAGAGCTGGAACAAGTCGGGTAACCTTTGTTCTTGAAAATGACCCCGTACTGATTGTGATGGGGAAACACTTATTACACCTGAAGTTCGAATGCTACCACCGAATACACGAATTGGTCTTTAACCTACATAATATTGCTATTTGCTGCTTCAGTAGACTTTCGCAGATGTTCATAGTGTACACAGATGTCCTCTGTCGGATTCTTCTTCTTTTTATTACTTAATAAAAAATAGTCCCTTTTGATAATATCTGTAAATAACTTTTCTACGTTTGTTATTAATATCATTTGAATTCTGATTAAAGGAAGAAATTATTTTGTGTCGAAATATGTAATAAACATTCATTTCATCTTGATTATTTTGACAAATCAATTCTGATGATTCGTAAGATGTCTATACAGAACAAAGTGGATAGACTAATTGAAGCTAATTAATGGAATAAATATAAAACCAAATATTTCAAGCTAAATTAATAGCTAGCACAATAATTCTCAATTAAACTGTAATTTAATGATCAGTTTTTAAATCAAAATTATGGTGCCGCCATCTGTTGAATTAATAATTAATTAGATTTTAAATTTAAACTAAGGTAACGCCATCAAGTATTTAATAATCGAACTAAAATTTTTAAATTAATTTTCCATAATTATTCGGTAGGAATTAATTTGTTTTAATGTTTATTCCTCTAGTTAG
The DNA here is from genome assembly GCA_011317285.2 of Androctonus mauritanicus. NCBI lineage: Eukaryota > Metazoa > Arthropoda > Arachnida > Scorpiones > Buthidae > Androctonus > Androctonus mauritanicus. The sequence goes on along the minus strand of WUQG02447880.1, from coordinate 4,659 downwards.
TTTTAATGAGAATATGTTATCTGATTTGAGCCCATCCATATTTGAACAAAATCCTTAGTTTCTATTAAAATCTCCAGTCTCTAACAAATCAATTTTCTATTTTTTTATTTTACTTACTTTAGTAACTAACAGACTTTGAATTAAGTTAGTCATTATTGAAAATAACAGTATCTTTATGATACTGATATTCATTACGGAATAGGATGTGTGGATTAGAAAAAAACTTTTAGACAAAGGAGATCAATGGCATTTCAATTGTATAGGTTGATTTCTGTTTGATTTTACATACCTCCTTTTCGATGAGTGCTAAGCAGCTTTGATAAAGTAAATATTTATATAGTAAAAGAGAATAAACATTTAATGCGGTGGAATACATTACATATATTGTGAACTAAGATTAAGTTCATACATTGACAATCCATAAGAATAATGCATGTTATATGTAAGAGAAATTTATTTATTTTATTTTATATACTTTATAAGAAATGTTTATGTTTCGAATTAAAAGGTAGAAACAAATAAAAAATGCTCATAAAAATATTTTTTAAATATTTAAAATTAAAATATTATATTCAATCCAGCTCCCGTTATTTTAACTAAAAATTTTATTGGTGGTTTTATTCGCAAAATTATATCGTTATCTTTTTAAATATTTAAATTCAACTTTTTATATAAGAAAATAATCTACGTTCAATTGTGCTAATATAAATTAATTTTCTATTTTTATATTTTAAGAAATTCAGTGATAGATTATGCAGATTTTTAATAAAAATAAAAATGTTTCCATGATATTGAAATTTTTTTTTCGGAATAGGAGGTTTGGTTGCGAAAAATTTTCACTTGATGAGTACTGGGCGGCCAGACATTTCCTTGGTCAATATGCAAATGCCTCATGACGAACAGTCCCGCTTAGTCTGTTTAACGATTACATCTGAAAACGCTGCAGATGTATGCTGCGTAAATTCAACTAGAATCATTCAAGATGGAAGCGGAGCATACTTTAACTCCTGCCCATCATATGGGTGCTGTTCAATATGAAAGTATTAGAACTGTTTCATAAATATATTATTTATAATAATGTTCAATTGAAAGTCACATGTGGTGTAGTTTAATGTGAACATTCTCAATTTAAGAAATTAATAAATTTTTTCAAAATATAATAATAAACTGGGTGAAATATTTAATTAATCGGAAAATTTATCATTTCAAATTGCAATAAAAAGGAATATGAATAAAGTATATTTATCAGTATAAAGAAAGTGTATTCTCGTAATTTTTATACAGTTTGAAAGAAATTTTCTTTTTATTTGGTCTAGCTAGAGAAGAACATTATTGATAAAGTTTGATATTGGATTTATGTTGGCTGTTCGGCCTGGATATCTCACTTACATATCGTTGGTTTTAAAGAAATTCATGTATATACGATACTTCGTATTAAATTTGATTTCCTTAGAAAATATATACTAATTTATTTTTTCCAAGAGTTGTGATGGTGAATCATTTTCATTGGCCGTATAACTACTTAGTAATCCAATCGCTAAACATTTTGAAGGCTCGGTTTCAAATGTGGCTCCAACACTTTCTCTTTCCAAAAAGACATAATTGAAAGTAACTAATTCTAAATCAAAAGCGATCAAACGTGAAATATCGATTTTTATGTTTAATATAAAATACGAAAAGGATGATTAAAGAAAATATATTTAATATGATCCAAATCATGTGTAAAAACACTTGATTATACTATATATATATAACCATCTAATAATATGGTCTTGCAAAAATTTATTCTATCATGCAAAATGCCTGATTTACGAAAAACTTTGTACACACGAATAACTTTGTAAAAGTTGAAAATAATTACAATATAAATACAATAAATAGGATCATTTCTTTTATTTTCAAAAACCATTTCTCGAAGTAATATTTTAAAAATATTCCAATAATCTTTTTAGAAAACAATTATCGCTTACAGTTATATTTTTATATTTTAGGAAATTCATGTATGGATTATGTTTGTTGTTATTGATAATTAAAATAATTCTGTAATATTGAAATTTATTTCAGAATAGGATGTCGAAATATTAGGAAAATATTTTTCATTTGATGAGTGGTCGAGGAATTTCTGTGTTTATCAGGGCGGCCTACATCTTTGCTGAAATGTAGTTGGTTAAATGACTACACATGTAAACATTAATCTAGTGAGGAATATTGGTGCCTATGGCCAGCAAAGAAAACTCCACCATTCTAAAGATCTCAAATATTTTTATACTTTTTATTTCAATACAATAACACATTTTTACAATAAAATTATTTTCTGACCTTTTCTTTGAAAAAAATTGCCAGTTACATTGTGGAAATTATTTTCACCAAACATTCCAGATTCTATTCATAAAATACTTAAATTGGTCAATGGGTCCTGACTCATTTCTGATCTTACATAATTTTTTAATTTTTAATCTACTAATTTACGAAAACTTTCCTCACTTAATTAAATTGATTAAAGTTGAAACTAAACAAACAAAATAAATGTAATAAATGGAATCCATTTTTTATTTTTTTATTTTTAAAAATCATTTTTCAAAGTAATATCACGATTTTTTTAAATATTTAATTAATCTTCCTATATAAAAGAATTAGCTCGATGTTCAATAAGGATAACATAAATCAATTTTCTATTTTTTTATTTTAATTAATCATTTATGAATTGTATCAACTGTTATTCAAAACAAAAAGATTTCTGTGATATTGAAATTCATTTCGGAATGGGATGTTTAGATTAGGAAAAATTTTTAGGTGAAAGAATTGAATGACGTTTCAATTCTCTTTTCTTTTCTGCCTGATATTACGCCACTTCTCACTCGATGAGTACTATGCAACCAGGCATTTCCATGCTCACCACGACCTCCTACATCCCTGGTTGAGTCAACCATCAGATGGAGGGAATGGAACGATCCCATCTGAACATACTGGAATGTGGGATATGGAAATTGAACTCGAATCGTCTAGGGTGAAAACATAGCACAGTTCCAGGTTTTGCTTTCACCGAAGCCATTCAGTGACCAAATCTATTCTTGTAAGAACATATTTCATCTTTTCGTGCTAGTTATTTTTATCAATTAAGAATAAAATTAATATGTGAAAACAAAAAGTGAAGATTGTCTAACTTTATTTAATTTTCATAAAAATTTTTACAATTTATTATAGCTTTTGTTGTCATTCTAGCGATGTAAAATATTTCGAATTTTATTTTTCACAACTTTCAGTTCGTTGTATGATAACTGAGAAAATACGATTTTTATATATAAAATTTTAGCCGCCAAATGAAATATTTGATACTTTTTTTAGCTATGTATTATGAATAAAACAAAGTTATGAACGAAGAAAATCGCTTAATATTTTAAAAAATTATCTATAAAAAAATCAAGCATTATGAAAATTTTAATTAATTATATTAATTAATTAGTGGATAAGTAACAAAATCTATTAAGATAATGCTTTTCTTTTCTATATGTATTATAAATCTGAAATGTTTGACCCGGTATGCGCTTATAACGCCAGAACGGCTGAATGAATTTTTATGAAACAACTTTTTTTGTTTGTTAGGGAATTTAGGCAGGAAAATTTTAGACAGGTGCTTATTGTTAGAGATTGATTTCATACATTGCAATTGGAGTAAATTACTTGATAAAAATCAAAGACAACGCTATTTGAGCAACCTCACCGGGTTTCAGTGTCTACGTGACATGTTAGTTGGCCGATATCTATGATCATGTCTGGCAACTCAGCAGTCTCATTGGCTCATAGTGGCCAGCTGACTGTTGCCCGTGACCATAATGAGACTGTTCAATTTAATAAATTAATAGCGGCTATCGAATATTGTGCTGTATATTATTTCATTAAATTATAGAATTTCGGATTTAATAATAAAATGTTTTTAAAGACTTTTTAAAATCTCTCTAAGTTTCTATTGATTATAGCTCACACTACAGCCTGGTATTCACATGCGGAAAACGCCGACGGAAACCGTCGACGAAAGCGAAAATGACGTCATTTTTGCCGTCGAAGACGACGGAAAGTCGACGGAATTTGAACTTCAAGATGTTTCAAGTTTTTCCGTTCCGTCTAGCGGAGCGGCAACTATTTTAGCCAATAGGAGATAACAATTGTTATGACGACACATATCCTAGCAACACGTCGTACTTGCTGAGATAAAAATGGCGGACGGCTTGAAGATACGCTTCGATGTCGAATCTGTTAGGAAAGAACTACATCGAATCTGTTAGGAAACATCCATGTCTTCACAATAAAACATCGAATGAATATAAAGACACAAATATGAAACGAAGTATTTGGACAGTAATCGGATTACAATTTGGTTTAAATAGTAAGTACATGAGTATTGTCTAAGTTAAAGTCGTAATAAACAATCATGTATTAAGTTATTTTAATAATTAGCAGAAGAACTAGAACGAAAATGGAAAGGGCTGCGTGACAGATATACAAAAGAACGAAAAAAATTTCAACAAAGTGTTGTAAGTGGTGCCACTTCTGGAGATATATATACCAGCAACTGGAAAATGTTTGATTTGTTACACGGGTTCCTTGGTGGAAACGAAACTCAAGCAGAAGAGTACGATTAAATTTCTCTTTTAAATATTA
>WUQG02447869.1:0-13123 GCA_011317285.2 Androctonus mauritanicus | reverse complement strand
GGTGGATTGTCCATATTGGACAATCCATTGGGGATATGGAGTCATCAAAAGGTTAAGAAACCCTGCTTTAAGTAAAAAATTTCTCATAATTTTTGCAATATAAAAAAAAAAAAAAATTGTTAGAAAGGTAAATAGCATTTTATGGATAAACTATAACAAGACCACTAAGGGATAGTATTCTCTTTCAATGCTATTCCTCTATTGATAGCTATTATCATAAATATCTTAATATAATTTTTTTTAAACTTTTATATTATTATTTGTTTTTATTTCACATAGTTGTTTTGTTTATTCATTAAACAAAAAAAAGTAGTATAATAATAAATAGGGTGTTAGTTTAAAACAATTTAAATGTTTATCTTACTTGATTTATTTATCTAAAAATATTGAAATAACTTAATATACTTTTTGTAATATATTTCATAATTGGACCTATCATAGGTTTATTTCACAGATTTGAATGAAAAGTTCTGATTATAAAGCAAAGGTTTTTTTGATGTAATCACCACTATCTAAAATACTGCCATAATATGTTAACTGACTGTGTAATTTTCCATTTGTATTAGTTGCTAAAGCATTCTGCTATCATAATATTTAAAATTCATAGTTTTCTTTAAATTTTCTGGAATTTTACATTTGTAAGTACAAGAGTTCATAATTCAAGAAGCCAACTATACATATTTTATTATAAGCAGGTAATAAAAAATCTCATCTCTGATATTCCAAATAGGTTAAAAGTATAGACTTACCTAAACAATTTTGATGAATTAGTAATACAAAATAGCTGATTTATTTTTGATTTCATTTACTTAAATTATATAAAACATAAAAGTAGTTTTTTAATAAATCAGATTTTCTTAAAGCTAATAACACTTTAGACAACATCCTTTTTTCTAAGAGGTTAAGTAAGTCTAATCAGGAGCCATTGTTTAGACTGTCTAGATCTTATCCATTTATTTCAAATGAAATAATAAAAAACAAGAAAATATATAGAAACCTAAGCAATATATGAAAATTCCATGAGTTTACCAAATTATATTTATGAAATAACTGAAAACTATTTGTTATATTTATGAAATAACAAATTTTTATCATAAATCATTAGGAAAGTAATTTTAGAAAAAATTTTTCAGTTTCATTATTGATTCTGTTACAGTAAAATTGTTATTGCTTTTTGTTCTATATTATTTTTTAGTTTAATAGTTTGCAAAAACTAATATATATTAGGAAAATATAGTATTATATTTATTATTTTATTAAAATTTTTTAATTTTATATTATGGATTTTTTTAATTAGTATTCAATATTAGTATTTTTAATGAATGAGCAAATTTATCATTTTCTGATTAACTTGAAAGAAGACAAAATAATACATTCATATAAAAAAATTACTAATTCAAAATTGAAAATTAAAAACTTTTACAAAAATTTGTTATTTAGACATTAATTTGTCTTAGGTATTTTAGTCAAGCTATTTATAATAGTAATGATCTTATGGAATGTAAACTTCAATAAAAAGCTTTTGATCATGTATATATCAGATAAAATTTTACATATACGTAACCTTCATGAGATATTCTTTTAATAAACAATGCTCAATCAATTGCAGCATTTTCAAGTTTATTTTATATGGAATATTTATTTTACAATATGTATATATTTTAAGAGGTATCTTTCCAACTTTTAATCACAGTAAATAATCTATAGATGATATATTAAGTTAGTAATGAATCAAAAATAATTTTCAAATTAATCAAACTTTAAGAGATTTCAATAAAAATATTTATTTACAAAATGATATCAGTTTTATTGATTTTAAAGTAAATTTTTATTATTTTTCTTTTATATCTTATTCATCATTTTTTACTAATTTAATAGATATATAAGTGATAGTTTTATAGAAATAACAGAACTTTAAATATAGATGTATTTATCAGTTTATTCATCTTGTGAATTGATAAGACAAACATCAGATTATGATGACCTGGATAAATCTAATAGCTAAATTTTTAGAAAATATTTTAAATTAAATAGTGTTTGCGTACTTCAACAAGTAATTGAAGTTTTGTCAATGAGATAAATTGATTGATAACAAATCTATAAGCTTCCTGCATATGATGAACAATTTTTAAATCTATCAGCTAAAGAACAAAAATTATTTCATAAAATATAAAACATTTGTTAAAAAGTAAAATTATAGTAATTTTCACACTCATGATTACAATATTAAAACTTATCAACATATAACCTTCAGCACATATTTGAATTAATTTTATATCTTCTCTATCGAAATCATCAAATAAATTTTAATAATGCCAATTTTATAAGTAATTTTAGAATCATTTTATTAAAATTATAATTGAAACAGGAGTAGAGTGTACATCATCAAAATGGATCAAATTGATCATTTGTTCTTTCTGTATTAAAAATGAAGCTAATAAAACCAAATAATAAATTTTTTTATTTATAAAGTGCATTAATATATCATCCCTCATCAGTATTCATTAAGTTCAACAATAAAAATAATCAGCGATTGAAAGAACATTTAAAATATGAAATATTTCAAACATACACGACTACTAGCACTAAGGCAGGAGGCTACATGAAGTCAAAATAACGACACACAAAATACTCTACTAAGAAGCGCTTTCAATTTTTAATTCAATCCTCTTCAGCTTCTACCATTTAAATACTTAAATGGTAGAAGCTGAAGAGGATTGAATTAAAAATCGAAAGCGCTTCTTAGTAGAGTATTTTGTGTGTCGTTATTTTGACTTCATGTAGCCTCCTGCCTTAGTGCTAGTAGTCGTGTATTTATTTAATTTTTATTTAATAAGCAACTCTTTTTTCATATTAAGTAACTATCTATATAAATTGGAAAAAACAGATAACTGTTATTTCTTGATAAAATGAGAATTTTTATCTAGCTATTTCTTTGCTTGAGTTTTAATAGGAAAGCCTCCAAGACCTCTATAGTCTCCTGATGACGTCAAAACTGGTTGAGCTATATGACTGGTCAATTACCAAACAAGGCAACCTTTCTTTTACATCCATCAGCCATTACCATTTACCTAAAATGAATGGTTCAACCTTCTTGAAGCAGCTCTCTCCTCCTGAACCAGAGGAACTACAGAATTTTTCTCATTAGAGCTGGACTATACATGAAAAACTGCACTCTCACAAAGAGTAAATATAAAATGATAAGAAGCACAACTATAAAAAGAATAAAACAAACCAAAGCAGGAAAGAATGGCTGAGAACATAACAACAAGGAAAAGATATAAAAGTTACAAAAACAAAACATTATAAGTAAGTTAGATCCTCTACAACATAAATATAGCATGGAAAGAGTGTCAAGAACAAAAAATACAGAATAGACAAATTACAAAGACAAGAAATATAGTCCTAAGTTAAAATCCTGATTGTAGGGCTACAGATACAAACTTATTCACTGCTTATTAAAATGGACTGCTATATTGAAAAAAAGAGTTGGAACAGAATAAAACTTATTTTGATCTATTTTTAATAATGTACCTGATTGTAATTTAATATTCAGTTTTATAATTTTTAATGTTATTAAACATTAAATTTTATTTTTGTATTGTATATATTGTATTTCATACTGCTAAATTGGAATTACAAAAACACTGCTCTAAAAATTTTTATTTTTACATATATTATAGAGTAGAATAGGAAAAAAAATATTTAAAATAAGAACTTCTAGAAAAAACTAATCTGAATATTCTTTAAAATATTTTATCTTACTTAAATGTTATTTGTATTAAAAAATCTTTATTTTCCCAACATAATTTTCAAAATTTTATATGATCAGTATATTTAAAAACAAGAAAACATAACACACAGGTGAAATTTTTTAAAATGGAAATTCAATTAATTTCAATTTGTTTGATAAACAAAAAATATATCCCTTTTAATAAATTTTACTTACATAAATGCTGTTTTTTTTCTAGTTTTTAGTGAAATAGAAAACAGATGAGAATTTGATATTTAAAAGTTTCAAACAAAAAAAATGCATTCAAATAAAAATAAATGCTTTTATAATTTTCATCATGTTTTATTTTATTTGTTCAAATGCAATATGAAAGTTGTCTCTATAAAATATTATGAATTCAATGTTCAATTAATTATTACACTTGAATTTTACTTTTAACCTACTTTCCAAACAAAATGGAGGCTTATATGATTGTGAGATAATTTTATGTTTGTGTTTGTTTGTGTGTGTGTTTGTGTGTGTGTTTGTGTGTGTGTGTGTGTGTGTGTGTGTGTGTTTGTGTGTGTGTTTGTGTGTGTTTGTGTGTGTGTGTGTGTGTGTGTGTGTGTGTTTGTGTTTGTGTGTTTCACACATAACTCTGTGATGATTAATTTTAGAAATTTATATTTTTTTTGTAAATTTCATAATTTCATATATTAATATTTGCATGACAAAAATCAATTCTATTAAATAAAAACTTACCATAAGGTAATTGAAAATAATCAGCACCACTTATAATGTTTTGAGGTAGATTTCCCTGCTGTGCCTGACTATGTGGTGGTAACATAACATAGGATTGACCAGATGAAATAGATGGCGAACTTCTAATATCTTTTCTCAATCCTTGCCCTTCCAATTGTGAATTTGTTGTAGTATTTGTTGTTGTAGGAGTATTAGATTTGGATGAAGTAGAAGAAGGGGTTGGAAGCGAATGATTATTTTGCTGGAAATTCCCTGTTGACATCCTACATTTAATATAATAGCTTATTTTTCATCATCGTTGTAATTAAATTAGAAAATGCACACTTATAATATTTTTCTTGCATTTTATTGTTTTTCTTTTTCCAGCAACTAATCACAAATAACTTAATTTAGTTCACATCTGAAAAATTTTTAATTACAAAATTGAATCTTTAATTTTATAAATTACATAAATTAGTTTCTAAACACTTATTTACTTAAGTTAAAATTAGGAAAAATGCTTTTAATCTAATTTTTTAAATTTTAAATTGAATATCAGATAGTCCTCAACTTATGATACCATTAACTCATCAACTTACAACCTTACAATAACAATGTAATCTGTAAATTCTGTGATTGATCATGTAATTCACATATATATGATGAATTACAATGATAACATTTAGTGCAATGGTCTAATGTATTAAATATATCCTTTTTGTGTTTTGTTCTTGTAATTTTATGTTCATTAAGTTTACGATAATGTATAATTATAAAATCCCTAAGAAGACAGATAGTGAGAATATCGATAAATTTGAGACATTTCTGCCTTTCAATCATTGTGATTCGTTTTAAGTTGAGCATTACCTGTATTATGAAATATAATAATATTTTATCAAACTTAATGCTACTAAACAATAAATTTTCTTATTAAAAAGTCTTTTAAGAATTTAATTTTTCTATCTTTTACAATCAAATATTGAAAATAATTTTTGAATTAAGACTGTTGTCATTTATTATTTTTTGATTTAATTATTGATTTCTTATATATAAAATATTTAAATAATTTTTAAAATATATTTGTAATACTGAATTATTATTGTAAGAAACTAATTTTTGATATTGTAAATTCTCTCTTACCCAGTCCCACTTTACTAGCCACATTTTTGTCAAGCTATGAGCAAAGATAAAAACGAAAAAAGAATAAATCATTCAAAAGGAGAGCAAGTGCTTGAAACAATGATAATATATATCAAACAGAAAGATAATTCATCTTCCATTGTTAAAATTTTTATGAAGAAATGCATGACTTTGCCATTTCTTCAGAAACAAACTTAAATCAAAAAGATGGAAGTTACTAATTTTTAATCTAAATAAATGTTTGACTGACATTTATATACAATATATATAATAAATTTAATTTACAGCCTTAAATAGTATTTTGCATGTTTTCAGATTAGGCTAATTGACTATTCATCTATCTGGCTTGAGGCCAAATCCTATAGGGACTGGTTAATCAGGAGTTCATTGTATATGATTTTAAAGGTAAAAATTAGAAATAAAATTAGTAATAAAACATTAATAAGTTATTTAATTTAAAAAGTAACTTTTTAATATTATTTTTAAGTTTTAATTATATGATTAATTCAAAAAATATTACATTAAAATTTGTTATTTGGATTTTGAAATAGTTGTTTTGATACTTTTACTAAACTATTTTGCATATAACTTCAAATAAATAATTGGAAATGAATATATTAATTAAAGAGGCAAGAACAATACTTCAACACAAAAACCAACCATAAAAGAAGATAATGTACTTTTTTTGATTGGCAATGATTCTGATAATTGAAGTTCAGATAATAAAACTATTTGAATGCAAAACAGTGTTGTAATATTTACCATTATATTATAGTTAGAACTATATATCAAATATATATTGAAAAGATAAATAGATATAATAATAATTTTAGTTAATATTTCATTGAAAAATAATAATGTTTAATATAGTATAATTATTCAAAATTATTACTAAATTAATTAAATAAAAACATTAGGTGTAAATCAACCACCTTCTTTGTTGTATGCTTTATTATTTTCAACAATTATTCTTATCTTTCTATACTTTGGATATGCATGATTAGCCCATCATTTATTTAGCAGGCAAAATACATTGAGATTCATCAAATATGTAATTCATAGTAGAATCTAGATTGCTTTCAGACATGCGATTCAAAATAACTTTTTCTATTTTCATAATTATTCGAAAATCATTATTTATAAAAAAAAACTTCTTCCAACTTATAATAACTTCAACTACAAGAAATCGTGTGGGTTTGTTTTGTTAACATTCAAGGACAAAAGGATAAATGAAACAGGAATCGTAAACGATCATTATTGTTAAAAATTTAAATAATACAATATTTCAGTTGCTTTATTAGAACTTCAGAGGTCTAAACAACTGAAAAATTATCTATTTCGCTAAATATTTACCCTTTCACAATGCTTCTATGAAACAAAGCCATATTTGTCTAAGGAATGAAAATTAAAATAGAAAGCAAAATATGATAATATGCAATATTTTTTAGTAGAACCAAAACTAAATAATCGAAATAAAAGTCGGCAGACTAAATAAAAATACATTATCTATTATCCTATAAAAGTGAATGTTTTTAATTTATAATACTATATCATGTTTTTAAAAATACTTCTGACTAATCGTCCTTATTATAATAAGGGTCAATGCAACAAGAAAAACTACTTTCTTGAATGGGAGTTTATACAAGTTTAAAAAAGAAAAAATAGGTCGCGAAGAGCTAATAACGTTAACAAACTACAATTTTGTATTATTAAATCCTTTAACATTATTTTTTTTAATTAAAATTTCATTTTTATATTACTCTATAGCAACAACATATCAAATCAAAAATCAATTAATCTTGATGGTATTAAAATTTTAATAATTAATAATAATATTTTTAATCATCATTAGTAAACGGAGTCGTACATAGAATTTTGACATTAATTTAAATTTTATTTTTTTAATACTGTAAATAAATTTATCCTGTTTTAAATACTATTTTAAAATTAGAAAAACAATAGCTTAGCTTTGCTAGAATGTTTCCTCGAATTGCATTTTTCCATTAAGGCAACCCCACAGATTGATAAACGGTGCATTAAAGTACATCACGTTTTTCTTTGTTTCACTTAAAATTTTGTTTTTCTTCCGTTAGCGAGATTAGTTCGTGGATTAGTTGATCCCTCATTTCCGATATCTTTAGTCCAGCTCATTTACAGTCCACCAAAACAGTTGAATGATTTTCTCTACTTTTGCCAGAAAAAGCGTTAATTATACAAACATGTTATTTAGGTATTTACACATGCATTCTTATTCAATTCTATTATTATTCAGACGACTTAAGGTTATAAAATTTAAGAGTGATTATATATTTGACATGTGAAAACTTCCCATCACACTAAATCATTTTTTGTTTTTATTTTAATCAGCATTTGCATATTTACTTAAAGGAGAGACAATTTATTAAATATTGGATAAAAATATCAAGTCTATTTACAAATAACAGTTTATTTTCAAAAAAATAAATAAACACGAATGTTGTTTTAAATAATAATAATAATAGGCTTTCTAAACTATGCAGCAGCGCTCCCTTTCCTACAAAATTATTGCAATCGTCCTTTCATAATTTATAATAATTATATTTAATAACATATAGAATATATGGAACTTATAAAAGTCCGTGTTTATGCAGGAATTATTTTTGAAAACATTCACCGATTGTAATCATTATTTTGAATCTTTCCAAGAAGTCTTTAACGATCCCAAGAGCATCCCACACTAAATTGTTTTTAGAAACTATTAATTATTTGATCACAAAAACTTATCGCTAATTTGAATATTGTATTGGTAATAGCGATTAACTACTATTTTTTGAATATTTATTTCATATTAGATTTGCGAAAAATTAGAGAACATATAACCAAAAATCAATCCTGTTCCTTCTTTTTCTATGAATACCTGAAATTTTTGAGAATCACATTTTAAAACTTATATTATCTTGTATTATTGATATGCTTTTAAGCTTAATAGTATATACAATACTAACAACGATACCTGCCGTTGCTCGGGAATTTCAGGAACATAATTTCTTTGATAGCTCTTAACCCTCACGATATCGGACACACTGGCGAATTATTAATTAATAATATGATACAAAAACTTAATTTAATCAATAGAATTGAATTTACATGTTAGAATAGTGTGAATTAAGCTACCGAATCACAGAAAATATTTTTCTTGATGATCTTTCAGAATGCACCATAGACTGGCCAAACCGAAAAATTGAAAGATGGTGTTCAAAGTGAGCAGGCCTGGACCTCATGAATCTATAAACTTTATGAGTAAGTTTACGATAAACCATGCAGTCACGAATTATTGTACATAGCAAATATTATTTTACTATATTCATTATAGCAAATTATTATAGCATTGGAATAAATTAGCTAATCAGGATGACATCCGTCGTTGCAGGAATGACATCACCCCATTCGTTATCGTGGCGTCGCATAAATTTGTATCATAATCGATTGTTAAGTATCATGACGTCACATCGGTGGAATTGTGACGTCAATCCAAATTTGGATATAACCCTGAAAGATTTAAATGAAGGCATTTTCGTTGCCGCTTCAAAATACCCCCTCTTAAGCGATCTCGATCCAAGGTAGCCTGTTACCCACGGGGTCGAGGAATTCTCTATGTAAAGTTTGGTCCCGAGGGATCAAATGGCGTAGGAGCCTTTGCTGAACAGACACTGCATTTCATATATATTCTTATTAATACACCTAACTACAGCATATATTCGAAATTTTCTATTCCGCTATTCATTCATAATAAATTCCTTAAGATGGATATGGATAAATATGACTAACAATATCAATGTAAAAATCGGCATTGAATTATTTTCCTGTAAAATAATTCAAACAAAAAAAAAGCAATGTAACAATATTCACCTAACATGTAAGACAGAAGAAATGAAGCAAGTTGCACGTACAAGAATGATATGTCACAATAATTCACAACCTCTTCACATCACAACAGAACAAAATGTTAATAACTAATACACTCACAAAGCAAAAATCCAATAGCACAAGTGCACCTCAAAAGAAAAATATGAAAACTTTATTCAGGTCTTCTCAAATCTTATTAGATTTAAACTTTCAGAATCATTTTCTTGAATGTTAACTCATCTCATTTATCAGAATTTCACTCGCCCGAAAGTGAATTTTCCGAATCGCTTTCGTCTAAATTCGTTTTAAAATGGTGCATATACAAATATTATCCAATTGAAATATTAATAATTTAAATTGTCAAATCAATTATTCATAAGTAATTTCAGTTTCTTCCTTCCACCCCAAAAATAAATGATAAAACAACTAAAAATGCTAATTTTGTAATGTAAAATTTTAACTAATTATCGCTGAAATATAGAATTCAACATTAATCGATTCCGTAATTCCATACACAAATTCTAATTTGGTCATTAATCTTGAATACTCACAATATGGCCATTTATATTATTGTAGAATATTTAAAAGTTCAGCCCAACCCATTTTTTTCTAATGACGTTAATTTCCATAAAGAGAATAATTAAAATTCACTTACTTTTTATTTCAAAGAACGAATGACTAAAATTCACTTACTTTTTCATTTCAGTTCTTTTTTTATGTATTTTTTTTTATTTAGAACTATTAAATATTTATCGAAATATAGAGTCTTTGGAATATTTATAAATTAACATTTTAATATTCTATTAACACAAAAAATTTCAAAAATGATCCAGAAAAAATATGTTCTTAAGAATAGAAGTCCTGTATATTCTACCTAATAAGTACAATACTGTAATCTTTACATATTATTTTATAAAGTGACTCTCCTTACCAGTGTAACAGTAATTTTTTACGGTTATTGCGTACATAATTATATATCATATTAGGAAAAAATTAACTTCAGGTCATGATTATCTTCCCTGGTTTAGATTAAACGAGTTTCATAAGAGTCTTATACGAGTTTATAGTAGTAGAGTACGCTTTATTTTTAAAAATAATTTTCATCTACTCAATTTGATCTTTTTCATTTTTATTTACATATTTTTGTTTTCGATGTCAGTTCATGGATTATGTTTCTACTTATATAGATTTAAATTGGGATTAAAGATAAGAATAATATTTAAAAATTTTTTTCTAAATAAACTGAATTAAAATAATAAAACTTTAATTAATTAAATGATTTCTATTCTTTAAATTATATATTTATTTGAAGAATATTCAAGCTTGTAATACTTAACCTAAATTGAGTGACAATTCCTAGTTATTATTTAATTAAATACGCAAATAACTATTTTGCATTTTTACACCCCTTTCCAATCAGAGAGATTACTAAGGGGCTGCACCCACAACCGTGGAGTGGGAGGGCCGGATGGTGAAGTACGGGGATCGCTGGACCGGTCCAGCACCTCGAAAAATCTTTTCGAGAGATGCCGAATCCGGGTACTCCTGTGTGGTACGCCGACGCTATCACTCGGGCCATCCGGCTGCCTGCAAATAACTATTAGAAAATATATGCTGTTAAAAAATTTTGGATTATAGAGCGAATAGTGGTATAAATGATATACTGTATACATATATACAGTATATACTGTATATAGTGAGAAATTCGAGAAGTAATTCAGTGCTCTGAATTAGAGGAAAGTACAATTTGGACAAAAGTTCGGAGAAATGAAATTCCAAAATAAGAATCAAAAATGTGACAAGTTGAAATCGGGTGAAATGTGAAAAAGGGATGCATGTATCATTTTAATTTTTGATTAAATTTAACCAGAAACTATGCACTTTCGTTTTCAGTATAAAGGGATTGGAAAGGAGAAAAATTTGAAATTTCTATGATTTTTCAAATTTTTCTTTGCAAATTGTTTTTCTTGGTAGTTGGTTTGAGATAAACGGAAAAAAACAACAACAACGACAACTAGAAACATAAAAATAAATTGTCGATTTAAAACAAGAGAAATGAATTTATGTTAAAATATACATAAAATTCGAATCAAGTCTATCACAAAATTTTTATGATTAATATTTTAGAATCAAAATTTTTTTACATGTTCCTCTGTAATTTAAAAAGAATACCAATAATAAATTCAAATAACTTTCTATTTGTTTTGTCATTATAAAATAAATGGCATAATTAAACATGGAAATAGATTTTCTATGTTTAATTTATATTTGGTGATAATCAGCAAAATTACTTCGATGATTAAAATTTATAAAAAACTAGATACTATACTATTTTTATGCATTTAAATTTCAGATATAGAAATTATATTTTGTGCATCTCTAATTGAGAATATAAAGTTTAAACTTGATTTTCATTATATACTATAAATGTATATAAAATATATATAGATATATATTATTTCCAATTATTATTATTATTATTATTCACGATCTTTTTTTTTTATTTCTTTCTTTTGAAATTTATATAAGAAATATTACACGGAAATGTTTAAAAATTTTGAATGTAATAATAGAGAATAAGGCGAAAAACTTACTTTAACGGAAAATTTCGATATTTTCCAACCCGATGCAATGACTGTTAATTAAAGAGAATAAAAAACGATTGATTTTGTCTGGATGAACAGACCAGTCACGTTAATAATTACTACTAGCGGTTCGAAGTACGTACGAACGGAAATGAAGTTATTACCAAAATTAAAGGATTTAATAGGAATAACGAAAATACTTCTTACCTAGTTCGGTTTTAAGCGATGGTTACACATCCTAATCAAGAAATTTTAACAAGTATCATTCCTATTTTAATCAGTTCCGATCCGAGATCCTAGTCAAAACTTAACAAATTTTACCTTCTGCAATTACTGATATACTACAATTATCGAAAAAAAATTTACAACTATCGATTAAATTTCATACCTACAAACAATATTTAACTCATATTAATTTTAAAAAGAAGCTTCTTGTCAGATATCTCAGAAATAATGCATATTCGTGAGATAAGTTGAACAGTTACAGTATAAATATAAAAGATACAATAATCGATAATTTTAATGTCAGTAAGCCCACGCACGTATCACTGTACTACTGTATATAGCTTAAGAAGCTATTATACGGTTTCGGGATTAGAAAGCTTTTAATCATATTATGCATGAATTAATAATGTTTAAATTATTTAGAATAAATATAAATACTGTATTGATTTTTCAATTGGAATTTATTAAAATACGGTACCAAATTTATTTCCAGATTTGTTAAAATACTGTTTATGAATTAGGAAAATAAAGTTTTTCCCTCTCTCTCATTTAATCGGGTACGTCATATTTTTTGTAAACTGCAAAAAGTAATTACTTAGTTTAACAACTACACTTTATATATTATATATATATTTTTTAACTATCGAAAATATCAGTTTTACATATTGTACTATAACACTATAACAGTAATAGTTTATTATTATTTTACGGTTATAATTTCAGTATTGATTTATATTTAAGTTCATTTTTTACCCGTACAAATTCTACTTTCAAAGTGACGATTCGTAATGTTTTCTCAAAGCCTAATTTAGAAATTACTCGTGAATAAATATTG
>WUQG02447858.1:0-13124 GCA_011317285.2 Androctonus mauritanicus | reverse complement strand
GAATTGTAAAATTGCCAAATTTGACGATTTTAAAGAGCATTTTGTTTAAGTGGCTCATCGATAGCAACCTTCCCCTACCTACTTTTTTGATTTACTAACTGTTTGAACTAGTATAGCTCTGATACTATCTATCAGATTTACTATACTATATACTAAATACTAATCTAGCTAATCTACTAAATAATAATCTATCTGATCTATATATTTCTATTAATTAGTAATCTATCTGATTTACACTTATTATATAAAACAACTTCTGCCAATTATATTAAAAAATCTGATATATGCTTGCATATTCAAGAAAATTTGCTGTTATCAAAATAAATTAGTGAAATACTAACCACTAATGCTAATACAGCAACAAAAATAATTAAAAATATGACGTCTTGACATTTTCGTACTTTTATAGGTCCACCAAACTGCTCCTCTTTAGGAACGTACCTACCGTTTAACTAATAAATAAGGCATAAAAATGAATGCATAAATCATAATAAATTAAATTAAATAATTTATTGTTATTTTAATATATTAGATAATCTTAACATTATTACAGAATTTTCATTTGTGGCATGAATCCGAGTAGCAGCTCCACAACATCCCATACCGAAAAAAACTACATAATTTTTCGTTTCTGAAAAATTTATAAAATATTAAATTTAAGAAAAATTAAATATAAACATAAATTAGTGCATAAAAAACATTATTTACGTATTTAAAACTTTCAAGGATGTGAACAGAGTAGTTCAATTGCAATTCGTCTGATATTTTCAATCTCTGCAAACCAGAATAATCGATTAGATAGTATTACGTAAAGGAATCTTATAAATTCGACGACATAAAATCAATCGATAAAATCGAAATCGTTAAGTGAAAAATATAATATCGTAGATTTTTAAATAAAAAATATCATGATTAAAATTCTGTTTACTCAAGATTTCGAGATGTAATTTATTTTAAAATTATTTAGTTTGCTTAGTATATAAAACGAAGCACGACTAAGTAATAATTTTGGGAAGTAATAGCAGAAATTTACACGAAAACATCCCTTCAGGTTATATCAGGTCAGGATTTATGCTATTAAAATATGCAACTGTTTCACTGGAATTTCGATAACGTTCAGAATAAAACATTACATAAAATTTAAAACATAAAACAGCCATGCTTTCAGTTCACGCTTCATCTAACGTGATTTAACTTTACTATCTTCTGGCTTTGCAGCCATCTTCTTGTTATATATGATAACTTTAACAAAAGAGTTATAATTTCGAGCTTTTATGATAATGGATGTGAATTAATACAATAGACTAAAATAGCATTTATCCGACTGTAAATGTAAATTTATCTTAAAACTTTACAATAATCGAAATAAGTTGAGCATAGTTTCCCGTCTATAAATATTGATTATATTCGTAGATATCCTTTCATAAAGTTATAAAATTTATAAAAGATATAAGACATACTCCCAAGATTTAAACAATATTGTTATGTTATAGTTATACGATATTAAATTATTTATAGTAAATATAAATCTCATGTTAACATAAAATTAAGAAAAATAATATTTATATTAGGCATAATGTAAACTTTTTGAGTATTTTAGACGAATATTATTTCTTGATTGTAATTATAGAAGAATATCAGATAATACTTGTTTATATATGAGTATTAGTGCCATTTCCAGTATGTGAATCATCGCTACATCATTTAATATGTTACTGATTTGTATTACATCTGTCATATCATAGACAAAGCAGAAAGTAATTGTCTATCTTTACCGATACAAATAGTCATTTATAATCTAAAATCTCCAGATCTCTGTCGTAACTTCCGGGAAGTGCTATGCAATAAATCGATAAATATATTGCAAAACAAATCAATGTTAGTAAACAGTTATATATAAAAAAATTTATCATACTAATTTATTTTTTCGTAGAATATTTTATGCGAATCGTCATGGTTATTGCTGATAATAATCATTCCCGAAAATGTATTGATGTGTATAGAAATTAATTAAATTTTGTATAAAAAAAACAAAGAAAAAACGATTTACGATGACGCAACTATGAAATTTTAAACTGTGAATTCTTATTTGTCACGAATTTTGTTTATATTAGAGGCAAAATTTTAGAGAAAAGAAAATAATCAAATAGTTATCAGATTTTCAGTATAGATTTCAAAAGGTGTTATTCCAAATAAAAAATAAAAAGTAAAAATTCCCAGGATAACGTTAGAATGATAGAAAAGATCGATTGTTACTATGTTGACAAAGTCATTTTCTGCCTTGTTAGACACAATGATGGATGATCTATTGAAGAATTAACAGGAAAGAATATTGTTCATCGAACTGAATATCGACAAAAGATTCAACGTCCTTTAAATTGATATAAATATAATATGAACCCGAATAAAAAAAATATATATATATACTGTATATTATTTCAGTTATAATATATTGTTTGAAAGTTTGGCTTCTTTACTAAATTATATGCTACTTTATAGCATTAAATTAGATTCTTAAGAAGTAGTATTGAAAGAAAGAAGATTTTTTCAGTTATTTAGTCATTTATTTAATAAATTCTCATCAAATTATTAAGCCATAAACTTCCTATATTTTCATAAAAGCAAATTTGCAACATACTATGGACAACAGAATTAATTGTTCAGATGCAATATGATAACAATTATATTTCTGAATAAAAATTTTGAATATTTACTAGGATGTAACAAGTTATAAAATCAGATAAACACTTTACTTCAATAATTGGAATATTCAGGAACGAAACATTAAAATAAAAATTCAAATATAGTTGTAAATCTTTCTGCACAAGGCATTTTTAAGGAAAATTCTTTGTGCTGTATTGTAATAGTAATAATAATAATAATAATAATAATAATAATGTCTTAAAAATAATATTGAGAATATAAAAAAGTAGATCCTTGTTATATTTTAGTAGAATAATAATTTTATTCATATTTAGAGTAGCAAAAGAAAGAACAAATGTTTTATGTATTAGCAATAAGTTGAAAATCGAAGAATTTTTACCAATTATTAAATATTTAATCATAGTTTAATTTTACATTATTTTTAATACTAAAAATATGGATAAAAATCTTTGAGCATATTAATTTATATACATTCCTTGTTATTGATATCCAGTATAAATAATTTAAAATAAAAATCATCATCAGTGAGGAATTACGTTTCTTAGAACAGTATAAATTCAATTTTAATGTTAAGATACATGAACATATTCATAATTTTATACAATTTATACAAATATATATATATATATATATTTATGTATACGTAAAAAAATATTTTTTCATAGTAACGCAAAAAAAAAATCTTTCAAAAACTGTAGTAACTTTTGCCTACTTAATACTTTATCCAGAAGAAAAGTGCATTTTCGCTTCTCTTCAAGGTTATTTGCACTTGTTATCGAATCTGCCAATCAATATCGATCGAAGAGAAAGTCAACAAAGTTGTTTATTTATATATATTTATAGTACAGTATACAGTATATTGCCATCTATGATATTTGAATATATATTTCTATTTTTTCCTCCGAGAAACTCGGATTTTTATTGAAAATTAAAAACATTTCGACATATTTTTTTGTGAATATTTGTAATCGAATTTAAATAACAATACTGTATATATTAAATACGAAAACGTAAGAATCGTGAATTTATGATATGATAATTTTTCTTTCCATTTTTATTGTTGCATTTCCGCTGAGTTTTCTTTGAAAATAATCTTGAAAAATTGAAATTGCTTTCTTTTCTATTCCGTAATTTAATAGAATGTTTTTTTTACCTAACTTTACTTTGAACTGATAGAAATACTATTATAACTGTATATTCATATACATCACAGAAGAGAATAGAAAATTTATTTACTTTTAGAGGAATCTATTCAATGAAAAATAGTAATTAATGCAGCATACTTTGAATGCCGAAAATAATACTTCAAATGAGCTATGAGAAGACAAAGATAATGTTCAACACAGAAATAAACTCAGAACCAGTGACTACAGAAGGCAGAACAATTGAAAGGATGGAACAATACAAGTACTTAAGACAAATGATCATACCACATGGATAACAGATGAGAGAAATTCAACATAGGATGCAATTGGGATGGTGTGCAAGCGGCCGATACAGTAACTTTCTAAGAAGCAGTAGGATACCGATATGCCTCAAAAGAAAACTCTTCAGCATGTGCATACTACTAGTAATGATGTATGGCTGTGAAACCTAGACTTTTACAAAGAAAATGGAACAGAAACTAGCAATAACCCAAAGAAGCATGGAAAAATATATGTTAGGATTCACTAGGAGGGACCGCAAGACCAATAAATATATAAGAGAACAAACCAAAATAGAAGACATTTTGGTAGCAGTTAGAAACAGAAAGTAGCGTTGGGCAGGCCACATAACTAGATACACTGATAACTGATGGACAAAGAGAATTACAGAGTGGCAATCAAGAGAAGGGAAAAGACATTCTGGCAGGCAATACAAACGATGGAGAGATGATATAAGAAAAGTAATTGGTTCCTATTAGATGCAGATTGCACAAGATAGATACATCTGGAAACAAAAGAAGGAGGCATATATATTAGCAGTGGATGAAACAAAAAATGCTGCTGATGATGATGACATAGATGCTACTTGACAAAGAAACTTTCATCAGGTATCTTTATTTTAAAATAAGCAATTTTTACTGTTACCGATAAGTTCGCCATCTTAAAACAGTAGAAAATTTGGATTGTTTGCAGAAAAAATATAAAACATAAAAATTCTTTTACAAAAAAATATTATTGATATTAACATCAAAGATATATAACCGCGGTTTATAATTTACGTACCGAATCTTCTGATAATATTTGCTTTAAAAGACATCAAAACAGCTAGAGAATTTCTACGCAATAAATCATTAGATTTATGTTCTAGTGTAGGAGTGAGAAGGAAGAAATATTAAAGGAATTAATCTGGAATATTTGCTAAGCTTGTCAACTAATAAATCAATCGAAACGGAATAGAAAGCTTTGCTAAAATTGGAGAAGAAAGCGAAAAATTAGCTACATTCATATAAAAATGTTTTATAAATATTCTTATTAAGTTGATAAGAATATTTATCATCATTATTATTTGAAATGATTTCATTTATTTATTAGTAAATTATTTACGATAAACGGTTAAGAGTTCAATAATTCATAATTCCGAAAGGTCGACCAATTTATTATTTATGTAAATAATTGAGTGAATTACTTGACACTAACTTTCTAAAAGTTTTCCGAAGCTACAGATATAATTCAATTAAGTTTAGAATGTATGTTAAAAGGATAACATATCGAATAATTTACAAGTTCCGATAAAATACCATTAGGAAAAGTATTATTATTTAATTAGTTAAGAGCGCACAGTTTCTGAGAAGTAAATGGACTATCAAGAGAATTAAATTGTATTAATTTCTAAACTGAAGTTTGGAATTATTATTAATTCCCAACCTTTAATTTTTGCTTAAAATTTCCGAATGAAGTAGGCTATATTGATCCAAATCCATTTTTAAATAATTACAGCCCAATGAATGCAATATTTAAATTAGTTTTGTTTCAGAGGGATTCGTTTGAAAATTTGATATAATAATTATCCCCGAATTAAGCATCAAAATAAATATTGGAGAGTTGCTTATTGCGTACTGGTCACCTAAAACGTACCTGATAGCTATTTCATTACATACAGTCGATATTAACGAAATAGCTATCAGGTACGATTTAGGTGACCAGTACGCAATAAGCAATTCTCCCCCTAATATTTGAATGCTGAATACATCTTTGGAGATTGAAGTAAAAGATTTACTTTACTAAAAATTTTTAGTGAATAAAAATAATTGTTTAACATCAGTGAACATATTATTATTCTTTTTTTTAAATAAATCGAAGTGTGTTAGTATAAATAAAATTTTTTCTCGGAAAAAATACAGTATTTTTATTTGATAATAATAACCTTTAAAAAGTTTTTAAAAAATGAAGTTAAAGAAATAATTTTTTCTAAAATTTTGCTTCTCTTCTTTGTGAGATGAAACTAGAAATTTTTAAAAAGTAGGAAACTTTGCTAATAATTATGTCTTAGACAAATTATTTCAGATAATTATCTAAATGTGAAGATGAATCATATAATGATATATCATCACTTCATTTTATATTTTCTATCAGATTTTTTTTATATATGTTTTGTATAAATTCAGATTCTATATTAATTCTTCATATAGTATACATAGAACTGATAGAATCTGAATTATAAAATATATATATAAAAATATTCGAATATATTATATATATATTCAAATATTTTTATATATATGTTTTATAAATCCCTCTCTCTAAATCCCTCTTATTAATCATGATGCCCTCTCTCTAATATATATATATATATTAGAGAGAGGGAAAGAGGGACAGCTGCACTGGGCATCACGATTTTAGAGGCCTCAATTTATAACTCAAAATGTTAGAAAAAATATATTTCTATTTTTTTATAATGTTCAAGCTTCAGTGTTTGTCAAAATTTGAAGATGTCTATCAATGTTTTCACTTTTCTTGTACACTTACGTCAATTTTGCTTTTTATTGAAAGGCCTCAAAAATATTAGTTGCCCAAGGTTTTCCATTTTCTCTGAAAGTCCCTGTATATATATATATATATATCAAAACCTCTTAAAATAAAAATTTTTATATCCTTCAGAAATATGATTTTCCAATTCAAGTTTACTGCAGTTTACGTTATTTAATATAAAAGTAACGGAAAATTATTCATTCTAGTTGATTTTATTGCCAAAAATATATAAAATTTCATCTTTCTGAAAGTTTTTCCACCAGAAAAGGGGAAAAAATTTCTAAAAAAAACATAAAAGTCTATCTTACATTCAATTTATTTAATTTTTCTCTGACTTTTCAACATTTATTTTATATATTAAATATTTACTAATCATATAAGCCGTTCTTTTATATCAGATTTGAAAAATTTATCATGATTTACATAATTATTAACGTGAACTTTTTAGACATTTTTGAATAAATTTCTAAATTGATGAAATAAAATTCAATTCAGATTTATTACTTGAAAAACATTCAAATTATACAAAATAAAATTGAGATAATAAAAATTTAAAAAGAATTAAAGATTTCGGGTAATGATAAAAATGAATTCCATAATCTCGGAATTTAAAATAATTTCTCAAGAACGAAATTATCATTTATAATATTGTACCTATGGGAAATAAAAATTCAACTTACGATGGCAATTTGAGAACTAAGATTGGGTTTCATTCGGTACTGAAAATGATATAGATATTTCGATATACATATTTGGCATTTTACACAAAACTGTAAAATATAATAGAATCAAGCAGCAAACCATCATTTTCTTGTTTACTTGTGATATCAATAAAAGTTTTTATAATAATCACGATATATAGGGTGATTGAAAAGGTTGGGGAAAAATTGAAGGAACATGTAGTAGCGGCAAGAGTTCTTGGAAACATTTTTTGATTTGGGGATTGGTTAAAAAGATATAGCACCTGAAAGTTTTGTGACATCATTTTCTCTAGGTATGTAAAATGCCGAAAATAAGCCATGCAGCAACCATTTTTAGACCGGTTCTACTATTGAAAGTCTCATAACAGATCGATGAAATACTCTTAGGGTTGGCAACATTTATTATGCAAAGTTTATATCAGCACGGATACAATCGTACGGCGCCTACTACAATTTTATAAAAGTTATTCGAACTGTCGATCACCACATCCAACTAGCATAGTCTATGCTAGCTAACCTAGCATAGTCGAACGAAACTAGACTAGATTATACTAACCTCGCATAGTCGAACGAAACTAGACTAGACTATACTAACCTCGCATAGTCGAACGAAATTCTGTGGCACTCTCTCAAAAATCCCCGGCATTCCACGTAAACGTCAGATGCTACGTACCACACACGTCAGATACGTCACAAAACTTTCAGATGTTATATCTTTTTAGCCTCAAATCAAAAAATGATCTTAAGAACTTTCGCTTATAATTGCTTCCTCTACATGCTCCTTCAATTTTTCCCAACCTTTTGAATCACCCTGTATATAGAAACAAAAAAAAATTATTTAAAATTATTATTATAACAAATAATGTCCTTACTTTTTGTTATCTTTCTTATATATTAAAATATATATTCAATTTTTAATATACATGAAAAAGAACAAAAAATTCTAAAAATTCTGGAGAACAAAAATTCTAGAGAAACAAAAAAATCTGTTGTTATAATAACGGATGATTTCTTTAATTTTTTCTTCTCTTTCCTGTATATTAAAAAATACATAAGGCATACTTCTTATCCTATAAACATTTGGAATTTAAGAATTTCTGATTTTTTTAAGCTTTCCAGATTTTGAATCCTTGTTCAAAAGGCTCAATAGATAAACACATAATATAAATTACAAAAAAAAATAAAATATTGAAGTTTTATATTTTCTAAATAATAAAGAATGAAAAGTATTTAATTAATAAGTGATAAATATAAATCTAATTATAAATATTTTTGTTATTTTTTGAGAAAAATATATAATTTAAAATCATATTGTACTTGTATATGATTTTCATACCGTTCTGAATTTTCAGGAAGCTAGTATATGTAACAGGATATTTACAGTATAAGTAATATGTGTAGGCCTAACAGGATATTTAAAAAGAAGAAACATTGTATACACTTTGAAAAAAATAATATAATATTCGATCTTTGTATCCAGAAACATCTTGACTATAATAGAGGGAATATTTATAAATTGAAATTTAAAGATTTGAATTTGTTTTTTTTTGTTTTGTCGATAATGCATATACAGTATTGCAACTTATTTTAAAATTAGTATTATGTTTGTTATTTAAATCGAATATTTGTTTAAAAAAAAACAATTTTAATTCAAAGTGTGAAAAGCACTTTCAGAATTCTACAAGTTGTCAATAGTTTTTTTTTTGCCTTAGGTAAGTTCGTTAAGTAAATATTTTTGTACTAAAAATTGCTTTATCATTAATACATTTTTCTATTTTTTAAAAGCTTTTTAAGATAATAATTTTAATGTTTTTATTCAATAAGTAATAAGTCAAATAACAAGAATATTTTTTAGTATTTATAATAATCAAAGAGATCATTTTAGCATGAGAAATTTGAAATATTTTCCGATTTGTTTGATTTTCTTTCTACCAGATGTCGCTAAATGAATGTCTGAAACAAATTCTTGAATTTTTTTCTTATTTATTTATAGTTTCGTTGGTCATAATCGATCCTGACCAACGAAACTATAAAATATTTATTTGCGAATATTTTTTTAGCTCGAAAGTGATTTGCATTCATTTCTATGTCACTTTATTTTACTTTTTTTTAAACATATTTCAAATACATACTTAATTTTTTAATTATTTAAATATGCAAATAAGATAATAACTTCAAAGCGAATACTTTTTTAACGCAATTTTTCCTTAATTAAAGATATAAAGGCGCGTGTTCTAACGCGCCGCGCGACGCGAAGAAATTAAACATGGCTGCTGGCAAGCGATTCGTCATACTAATTAAATAATAAAACTGAATTTTTTAATCATCATTTCGAAAAGAAACATCGATTGAAATATTCGAATTATTAATTCTTGTATAATTGTATAAATATATTTACATAAAATTACCGGATACTGTAGATAGAATTTTTAATACGAACAGAAAAGCATCTTTAAATCATATGCCATCCGAAAAAGAGAGAAAAACATTAAAATAAATATTAAGATGCACTCCAAATAAAAAATTAAAATGGTAAAAAGTCATATAAATATTTTAAAAATTCGAATAAGTTAGAAGATATTGGAGATTATAAATAGCTGTAAATTTTTTAAAATATCATATTAAAAAAAATAAACCAAAAAAGTGGATATAATAAAAGATTTTACTAGAAAAATTTTTAAAAGAGAATTAAAAAATATTAAAAAATATAGAGCTACAACGCTCATAAATAGTCGTTGAAATCAGTAAATATAGAAGATAAAAAACGTATTAAATATATTGATGATCCACTTAGCGTAAATAAAATGAAAGGTTACTGTCTAAACATTCTGAATAATAGAATATCGTTTTATAAAATCTGAGATATATATATATAGAATAAGATTAATGCATGAGATAAGAAAAATTGCACTCGAGAGAAATCAAAAATGATTTTCTTTTCAGAAGAAGAGATAAGACGGTTACCATTAAGATGGAAAATAAATAGCACAAGAACAATTTTAAACAGAACTGATAAGACATAATAGAGATAAAAAGAAACATTTATAAGATTATGATGACAGACTAAAAGTTGTTATCAACTATCAAAAAAAAAAAAGTTTTAAAAAGTACTTGGAATAATTAATAATAATAAAAAAACTGTCAAACAGATTAAACTGTTGACTTTTTAATATAATAAACTGGTAGTATTAATTTTCATTTATGGGTTAAAAACAACAAAAATTTACAAATAAATGATCACGAAAAAGCAGAAAATATGGAAAAAAATAATTAGATAATTAGGCAGCTTAATAGAAAAAAGATGAGAACTATTGCTTTTTTTTGTAAAATATCATCCTTCTGATGAGGTAATATGAAATAAATTATGCAACATGTTTATTTAAACAAAAAATATTTCAATAAATTTTATTTAAAAAAGAAACATGCTATTTATTTACTTTTATTTAGTTGAGAAAAAAATATGATTAATTAAAAATAACCAGTTAAGAGAGAATTGTTTACATATAGTTTCTTACATTAAAAACATTTTTAAAAAATGTGATGTGCTAAAAATTAAAAAAAAAAAAAAAAATAGAATTTATCATCATAATAGCAAAATTAACAGAATAATACTTGGAATAAAAATATTATGTAGTTTGCATCGCTACATAAAAATAAATTATTAAAATTATTATTTGTAAAAATGAGACAATCAATCCTTCGTCAAATTACTGTGCATGTGTTTGTATATTAATAATTCAACTACTGCATTATAAAGTAATGAATTTGTTATATTAAAATTAATATAAAATTTTTTAAATATCAATCAAGTTTATTAGAAGACATTTTTGAAGACTATAAACGTATTATTGTAAATAATATCTTATTATTGTAAATAAGATATTATTTTGTTATTAGAGAGTTCCAAAGATATAACATAACAATAAAAATATGAAATATTGTCTTAATATATTATCTTCAATTTCAATCATCTCTAATAGGACTCTCTTGCGCCTCTGACAGGATCATCCTATAAGAAGTCCCGTCTTATATACGAATGATAATATCTTCTTCAATGGGATTGTAAGAAAATCTTCCGGTGCAGGAAAATGCAATCCTAGATCAATATATATATATATATATATATATATGTTAGGCCCGAAAGGGGTTCACATAATATGTGAAGAGAGCTCCTTTTCTGACATCTATAATTGGAACTATCAACAATCTCAATTAAGTTAACATGTCTGCTAAGATGACTGCATCATATAAGGAGTCCTATAACAATCCTATCTTGATTTTTATGCAATGCAAGCAACTCTAATTTTCTGTAAAGAAGAACCTAAAATAAGAGTCTTTGCTTGTCTTAGTTCAGGAGTTGACCTCCAATAGGAGAGGTGCTGAACTGTCTGCAGCTCCTGACAACCCATCCAAATGCATTTTACTGTACTAATATAACTTTCTGAAAAAAGAAAGTTATAGAACAGTAAAATACATAAAAATATGGTTATGAAAATAAAAAAAGATTCAAAAAATCTTATAAATCTCAAATATTTGTAAGCCAATTAGTGATTTTTCTTTAATGTGTAGAGTTCATATAATATATAAAATACAATTTAATTATTATTATTTTTTTCCAGATAACAATTGTTTGAAATAAAATAAAATATGAAAACAATTTAATTGTTTTGTTTGTGGAGAAAGAAGCGTCTATTTATATAGATTCACATATTATTTAAAGCTAAATTTATTTTCATGTATATCTAATGTTTCTATCTGTTCTATTATATCACTTATAAATCTATAAACAAAATAAGTTTCCTTTTAAATAATTTATAAATCTGTAGAAGTAATATATCGATGGTTATAAAAAAAACTCATTTATCAATTGTTGCATATTAAAATATGCAAGCAACAGTATGTTTTTCTAACAAATGATGGCATTAGCATAAATATCAGTAATGACTTGATATCTCTCTGTGGACACTCCACTATTAGCAGTTTTTCCACGAAATGATCGCATTTCCGAAAGTGCTTTTTTTTAATACTTTTATCAATAAATAAACACAACATAAGTTTCCGTATCAGTTAAACCTTTTGAATAATAAAATATAAGTACTACTAGTGAATCGAATCATGTTTTAACTGAATATCGATCTTGCTATATAGGATATTGAACAGAATATGCTATACATTAAGAAGAAAATCAACTAAATTCAATTTTTTTATTCATTATTTAATGTTTTTTTATTGTTGATTATATATAAAAAAATTGTGTGATTGCACTTTTGGAGATTGCCATTTTTTTTATCTGTATTAGGGCTATAATAATAAAAAGGTATTTACACGAAAGTTTTCGGATGATCATAAATATCAATTTAAAAATCGTTTACAGTATACTGTGCACTTAAATTTAGCATCGAATGAGTAATACAGAATTTAAATAAGTGCAGACTTATCTCTTTTATTATAAAATCTATTTTCATCAATATGTAAAAATAAAATAAATTCAATTATTTGTAGTTTATGTAAACGTGCAAGAGAAAGAGATGTTACTTCAATAAATAAGAGATTCCATGCATTTCAGGATTTTGCAATTTTCGAAAATATTTTTACTTTAATCTAATTGTCACGGTTACTGATCTAGAAAGTATTTTAATGGAAATCGAAAAATTTGGAATAAAAAAAAAAATTTAATTATTGATGAAATTTAGGAAGAATGCTTACTAAAACTTTTCCTATTAAGAGAATTTGTTGGAATTTGCTAAGTCCCGCTCCTTACTTGATGTCAGAGGTGAAGTTAAAGTTCAGACGGGAGACTTTTTTA
>WUQG02447847.1:0-13126 GCA_011317285.2 Androctonus mauritanicus | reverse complement strand
TTTCCATCAAATTAAAACTTTGTTATTTTTATGTTTGACTCAAATTGAATTCCAAATATTCTTCGACCAGTGATGAAAATATCTCTTGTAGTTTAATTAATTTCAATATTGAATTAATTTGCAAAAAATTGGACGATTATTTATAAATTTATTATTATTACAGGTATAAAATTAAATTTTTCTAAAATAATTGAATTTTCAGCGATTTAAAGTTATGTTTTTTATTGATTTTGATATCTTTTCAATAAATACGATTTAATTCTACAGAAAGGGTGGATATTGTGTTTACTATAAGAATGATGGTTTCCTTTCTATTATTTTTTGCAGAACAAATTGTTACAAATGTATCACTTAATTCGGATATTTGACTCAATTTATAGACCAATGTTTTGTAACCAATTCCAGGCACATCACCAGATCATTTTGTTTTAAAATTTAGTTTTTTTGTTTTCAAGTTAGCTAAAGGAATTGTTTGGCTATTTTCCTAAATATATTCTTTATCTTGGAAGTTCAAAAATCAAAATCATAATTTGTAAGATATATATCATAATAATCCTTTAAATACATCGATATGTATTACAAGAATTTAGATATTTAATTTGTAAAATATTACTTCTATAAAGAGGAAATCAAATTAATAATAATCGGAACTGAAACCCTGATTAAATTTAGCCGCATAGCTACTACTACCTTGGAGAATCCGGACTCAAATCCGGTCCCACACCTCTTGTTTTAAGAGAAGTCCGTATCCAGTCCGTTGAACCAAATTTTTCAACCATCCGATTGACTATATCTTGGTTGATGGCCAGCCTGTGATGAGCTCTATAGTATCCATTACAGAAAAAGTATATTCCTCATCAGATATGGAGGCTTGACCTACCTACCTAACCTGATTAAATTGTAATCGAATGTGAAACTTTTAAAGTAGAAATGATGTTTTAGCCAACAGATGACGATACATTATATTCTTTAAGAAAACAATGTGACGGGACGAAACAAGCCTTTCCACAGGCTGCCCATCTTGGCGGTGGAGTCAGCCGATCGTGGAGAACGGGAATCGACGGGCAGGTTACGGATTTATGACAAATATTTTCAAAGAATGGGACTCAGGACTCGAGCCCGAGGCCACCAGAGTAGAAAGTCAGATTGACTGGTTCCACGAGGTCAGTCTGCCTGGCAAAACAAAAGAGAAATGATTGCACAAAATACTTTTTCATGTACTTTTTACCATATCTCTGGAGACTGCAAATTCTTTTCATAGATCCGAATTTTTACTTGGATCCTCAAATGTGATAAGCAAACGCTTTCCACGCAATAAATTTTCTATTTAACGAAGCATATAAATTCTCTATCACATTTTTGTTTTCCGTAGAAAAATTTTTACTTTTGGAAAAAATATTTTTTTGCATATTTTACTTCCCTTTCCAATCAGTGAGATTACTAACGGACGAGGCCATTTGCAACCATGGGCTGCATTCATACCCGTGGAGGGAGGCTGAATGCTAAAAGACTGGGATCACCGGACTGTGTCCGGTTCCCCGAAAATAATTTTCAGGAGTTACTAGATCCGGGACGCGAATTTGAGTCTCCTTGCACGGCCCGCCGACAGCGTTACCAATCGGCTATCCCGTCACCTGCGAAAAGTATTTGATCATCGATCATTTATCCACTATAATTTGTTTAAATAATCTTTTTCATGCTTGCTTTTCTTCGCTAATTGTATTAAATTTATCTAATTTATTCTGTTTATCTTACCATTGATTTTAAAACAAAATTCATTTCCGCCTTAACTAGTGCCGGAATCGATTCTGCCACTTAGCTTGTACTAATGAATATTCATAATGTATTTTCCCCATTTTTAATGGTTTTTCAACAATATAGCATTATTTAAATTTTAAACAATGAATACACTTCATTCTCGCTTAATAAATCCTTTTCCGTCTATAAATTTGAACCATAATGGTAGGCGTGTTTTATTGGGAGATGTCTAACTGACCAATATAATGATTTAAATAAGTAAATTACTTATTGTATATCAGTTTTATTAAATACTTATCATAATAAAATTTATAATTAATGAATTTTTAATAAACACATTTGAAAACAATAATTCCTGTTTGTCGTTCGTGTTACCGTTTTAGTATATATTCCGTAGTAATAATGTTTAAAAAGGAATAATCAAAACACATATAAATTTAATTGTTGTTATCATCATATTTTTTAATAAACAGGCTTCTTTCAGACAAATCTATTTGCCAATGTGTATCTGTCCTAAATTGTTGTGTATTCAATTCCCAGATAACTTTAATTGAAAATTCTTTGATTTTCCTGGAACCAATTTGATGTTCCTAGAGAAAGGAAAAAATAAAAATTTATCATATAGAAATCATAATTACATATTTCAATAAATAAATTTTTGTTCACAGTAAATGAAGAATATAATTAAGTTTCCCATGCAATTTTACAGTTACAGTAGACACCGGATTAACCAGTATAGTCGGAAAATTAACTTCCCAAGATAATCGGTAAATTATTCAAATATCTTAATTATAGGACAATATGCATTTAATTAATAATTAAAAAATAATTACTAAATAAAATTATCATAAGAATTCAAATAAAATCCACTTGCTTTTACGTAACCAAGTCCCAAAAACAGCTCTACAAGAAGTAACATATACGTTTTTATTTGTAAAATGTTTTTTGACCCAACATTGGTCTCTTACCAGTACACAACGTTTAAGAACATGACAACATATGTCTTTCATACGTTGTCATGTTCTTAAACGTTGTGCACTGATGAGGGACCAGTGTTGGGTCCGAAAACGTTTTACAATTAAAAACTTATATGTTACTTGCTTGTAGAGCTGTTTTTGGGACTTGGTTAAATAAAATTATTATTTACTAGTTAAATAATAGATTGCATACCTATACTTGTATTGACTGTTCTATTATTTATTGAAAAAGGAAACAAGAAATTCGTTGACTGGTAGTAAGAAATAATAATAATATTTGTAATTTAACTTTTTTCCAGTTAGCTAAAATATAATAAAAAAAAGGGTCTGAGGCATAAGACTCTTTTTTGTACTCTTTCAGATGTGGCTTCTAAGATAGAGTATTGATAAACAAATGTCATTCCAGAGATGTTCCCAGATACTCAGGAGTGTACTTTATATTCATCTGCATACAATTCTAGGATGAAACAGAATACACTGTAGAAACATTACGCACATATGTATGCTAACATATACATATATGTGGACAATGTCTGTTCTGATTAATTTTGATACGAATACATATTTCAAATTAATTATAGATAATCTTATTACCTACTTATTTTTTATGAGTTTTATATTTTTAGATAATTTGATATCGAATTTCGTTTGAAATCGTTGCATTTATAATGATATTCTAAGTTGTTAGAGAGCATACCTATGCTAATATTTAATAGTTGTGCCATAACTATTTAAATCGATCGAAAGTAAACATTGTATCAACCAACATAATTTTCAGACGGAAATGTCAACGTCTTTCCTAACTCAATTTTCTTTACAAACATGGCTTTTATCCTACTTAATTCGTTAATAAGCAATTAATAGGGTTAACTAAGATACTTACGATTTCACGCTGTTATTCCTAGCTATACTTACTATCATTCAGATACAGGAGGTTACAAAAAATCTTAACAATTTTTCTGTCTTAACCCCAGGCATTTTTACGGTTATCTGATGGTAGAAATAAAAAACATTTAAATGAAGCAATCAGATAATTTTGAACAGTTTGTTTGGTATATTATCGAGAAATTATCAACTGAATGATAATTTATATATATTAAATACTTTTCTATTACCGTTATGTTTTTCTTCTTCTACAGTCCGTTCAGTGAGCATCGACGGTCTGGTTACAACGTACGCATTAACAAAAATAATTCGCTTGGCGGTTTGAATATAGACCGCCCTCTGCTGGACGGATTTAAATGAAAATCTAAAAATATTTAAATTTTTATTAGATTTGTTTGGAAGTAAACAACTTTTCCTAGTACAGAAAATATGCAATGCATTTTATATTTGAAAATAAATATCAGTTTCCACGACCAATATTTGAAACAATGTAGATATATTGAAAATATTTTAACAACTGACAGAGTGGTATACAGTACATATATCTATTTATGTAATAAAAAATTCTTAAATACGTGGACGAGAATGTGTGTAAGGAATGTATACAGAGGAAATGTCCCTTTTATTGTGTTAGTAAAGTAAAGTATGTATACAATACTAAAAACACTGCTTAAATAATTAGCATATTTTATTATTATATTCCTTTATCAGCGGATTTTTAAACATTCTAACAAAACAATATGATTGTCGCCATACTTACCGGCAGAATTTTATCACTGGATATACAATAATGCCCCGCTTTACGTGAAGAATGCGTTCCGAATTTTTATTACGTTAAACGAAATAATGTTAAACGGGATACGTCTTTCGTAAGTATAGGATCGGCAAAAATAAATTTATAGTTTCTACATGAAAAATATCCATTATCATATTAGTTGCATATGTATATTTAAACAGCTTATTTAAAAAATAATTTTAGAACAGAATAAAAAATTGAACGTGATTGAACACATGTTTCATTTATTTTAAATAAGTAATCTGCATTATTATAATAGTAAGCAATCTATATCTTATAAAAGCATGTATAGGCACAACTTGTATATCGAAAAATAAATTATAAAAATAATTTTCATCAATATATTACAGAAAACAATATATAAAATATTTCAATAACCTTATAGTGAAATAACTTTAAACGAGTATTACCATGTATTATTTGATCACTTATTTTTATGCAAGACTTATGCCAGCGAGTATTTTATAATATCAAATCGGATGACGTCGCTATTTTTACAGTTTATCTATTTGTAGTGTAAATACTTGGAAAACATTTGCCTTTGTTACAACTTAATTCCTAAACAGCTCAATTTGCAAGTAAAAGTTTTATTACGTATAACGTTTTTGAGCGAATGTATTATGTTTTACTAATGTTTGTTCCTTAAAAGGTTATATATGAATATTATGAATGTACTGATATGAATGTACGGATGAGGGACCGATCAGAGGTATCTTTCTACACTACAAATAGCTCAATTTGCAAGTAAAACTTTTACTTGCAAATTGAGCTATTTGTAGTGTAGAAAGATATAAAACCTGCCGCTAATAATTTAAAATCTTTTCAAATTATACTGAATTGGACTTCAACAAGAAAACTTTCCAAGTAGGAGGTCGGGAAAAACACACGGAATATTGGTATGAACTAATCACCAATTTTATCAACGTCAGTACGTTAAAAATATTGAAGACACAGGATTCAAAATATTTGATGATCTTCCACTTGGATGGTGTAACAATATGTTGAACTTCATAAAAATCTTTTAAATTTTTCATTAATCATTATAAGAAAACCCGAGATGTTGACCCAATCCCTATTTTAAATCAATGATATCTACTGAGGTAATCTTCGTTTCAAATTCGAATATAACATATATTCCAATTTAAAA
Organism: Androctonus mauritanicus; assembly: GCA_011317285.2. Lineage (NCBI taxonomy): Eukaryota > Metazoa > Arthropoda > Arachnida > Scorpiones > Buthidae > Androctonus > Androctonus mauritanicus. Next base: position 7,563 of record WUQG02447847.1, on the reverse strand, counting down.
AATTCAATAAAATAGTTTCATAGTTATTAATTAATATATGGATAGAGATTTCCAGTCTGCAGAAAAGCTGGCTATCTTACCACCATTGAGTTTACTTTCGAAATAAGTTAATAATTTGATCAATACTATTTCACCATTAAATGATCTTATCATTAAGAGCCTTGATATCAAGAAATAAAATCGGGTTAAGTTACATTATATCAGAAACCACATCTAATTTCAAATATGTTATACCTGGCATCGGGCAATTTAGAATTTAACAGAAACTGCCCAACATCCATGATGGGATCAACCAAAAAGTTAAAGGATAGAATTCAGTCTGTAGTGGACCTCTCCATAAACAAAACACGTGGGAACCGGATCCTCCAGCTTGGTAAGCCACAGCTTTACCACGCAGTCATTCAGCCAATAATACTAACCTTAAAGATTAAACTGTAAAATTAATTAATTTGAAAAAAATATTCATAATAAAATTATTCGATGACTTCACAATCTTTATAAGATATCTCCTCAATAATGATGTAGATTTTATGCATTCTGTGAAAGAAATAACATAAATTAACTTCCGGCTATTTCAATAGTATAATTACTGAGAGGGATGAAAATACTTTAACAGCGATTCGCTTAAAGATTACTTTTAGGCCCGATCCACGCTATTTAGCCTCTCACAGATCCATCTCTCTCCGCTTTCGTCCGGTCAAATATTTCTGATTATTGTAACCACCCTGCTCAAACTATGGGCAACCATACTGCCTCGTCCAATAACGATCAAGTCAGACTTGATCAGAAGTAATATTTCACCGGAGCGTGACTGAACTTGTCTGGACTTTTACCGATAGTGTCAATTACCTTCTTTGTTCGATCAAGTCATTCCAGCGCTTTTGTTATTTTAAAAGTTAATGAAAAATTATATACCCTACAAACGACGGAAAACCTATATGGAATTCTGAAATAGGCATGTTCATAAATTATTATTTTCTCTCCAGTTTATCCGCATAAGTATATACAAAGTAAAATTAATATAATGATTTCTTCATTTTAGATGAAATGCTCATTGAATTAGAAAAAGAGAGACCAGGTTTATAAAATCATACAACTTACAATAATATTATAGCGATATTATAAGAAAATCCATTTGCAAAAATTTTATAAATTTATCTTCAATATCTGTTAAATGAGGATACAAGTGTAATATTCTCCATCAAGTTTTCTTCGCGTTAAATTTGGAGGTACCCACATCTTTCTTTTTGACTTTTTCTCTTCTTAATATTCTGCATTTCGTCAAAAGCAGCAATATTGATAAATGCTCGGATAAAAGATTTATTGTCACAATTGCTGACTTCTCAGATAAAAACTTTTACAGCACAAACCCCTATTACCAACCGGTAGATAGGTTTCAGACTTACTAGTGAACGAATATTTGAACACGTTATAAAATGACTCGATTGAAAGCGCAGAGAAACCGATCCGTGAGTGGATTGAGTGTGGATCAGGATTTAACAATATTTAGACAGTAAAACATACTATTACAAAACAAGCGTTATAATCATTTTGTAATTAAATTTTCATATTTTGAAAGTTACATATTATACAGTTTATAATAGTAGTTAAATATTTCATCGTCTTTCATTTGAAATCTGTAATAAATTATACATGTAATATGTGTTCTTTCTTAGTGTAATTTTAATGTGTGGCGTTTCAAGTGTTGGTGCCGACTAAAACTTTTATTACATGCTTGACATTGGTAAGGCTTCTCACCAGTGTGTATTCTGATATGTTTGGTTAAATTACTCTTAATGGAGAATCTTTTACCACACGTATGACAACAAAATGGCCTTTCACTTGTATGAATTCGAAGATGTCTTATCAAAGTAGATTTTTCAATGCATCGATACTTGCAGATGTCACATTGATAAGGTTTCTCACCCGAATGTATTTTCGCATGAACACGTAAACTGTTACTTTGACTGAATCTTCTATCACAGATATTACATTGAAAAGGCTTCTCTCCGCTATGAATCCTCGAGTGCACTTTTAAGTAGTCTTTTCTGCGGAATCTTTTCTGACATGTTTCACATTGAAAGTGTTTACTTTGGCCGGCATTACCTGAAAATAAATCATTAATATTTTAATGTTATGAAATAATTGAATTATAAGTTAATATTTCGTCAACTTTAATATATATTAAATATTAAAATATTATTCCAATAACAGATTTTTTTATATTTTAATTAAAAAAACAAAAATATTTTTAAAATTCAAGGAAGAAAGTGAATAAGGTTGTTGTCACGTTCAGCACTCAAATGGATTTTACAAATCATATTAAAAAAAATACATAACACTATTTTAAAGTAATATTGAAATTTCATTTCATCAATCAGTATTTTTAAATAACATCAGAAAGTTTATATTTGAGGAGAATAAAGATGATTTCATCTTAATCTCGAATTTCCGTTCCTCTCTGAAGTTTCAACGATGCCGCTTCAGCATTTTCCATAGTTTTCTTCTTGCAATCCTACTTTATATTATTATTCTTTAATGCATTATCAGTATATGTATCCTGAACTGTTCTTATTAAATCTCGAGATTTCCTTAATTGACAATTCATTGAATTTCTATATAAAACAAGAAAAAAAGTATTATAAAAAAAATTGTAATTGTATTGCTATTTGGTAGACAATAATGTGCAATGAAATTTCGAAGGAATTTTACAGTTACAGCAACTCCCGATTAATTAGTGTAACCGGAAATTAATTTCCAGGGATAATCCGCAAAATTCTCAAATTACGGGGAATATTCATTAAATAATAAATAATAAATTATATACTTATATATATGTTCAAATACTCTATTATTAATTGAAAGGGAAATAAGAGATTTATTTGCAGCGAGAAATTATTGCAATATTTATAATTTCATCCAATTTTAATCAACAATTGTGTAAAATTTGATAAAGAAATAATTCAGAGGCGTTTACAAATCTTTCAGATATTGCATGTAACTGAAAAACATGACAGTTAAACATAGATTAATATTACTTAAAATAATTCCCATTTGAGAATCCGACAATCGGAAGTATATAGTACATTTATCTGGATAAAACATAAGAGTTGTAGTTCAGATATATATGTAGACAATATCGACAATGTCTGCTTGTTATAATGAATTTTGTACGATTACATATCCGAATTATATAAATATATTTATACATGCTTATATCGATTTTCTAACTTTTTATAGATAGAATAACTGTGCTAACATATCAATTATTATACGATAACTGTTTATATCAATCGGTAGTAAACAAAACTTTAATTTTTAGATAAGAGCCATTAGCCTTTCCCTAAATCGATGAAAACTTACAAACCCTCCTGTCCTACATAATACGTTAGTTATCAATTAATAATGTTAATTAAGATATCTACTTACCATTCACACACTGTTTCTGTTTTATACTTACTGTTATTCATTTACAGACGTTTCTAAAAGTCGTAACATTTTTTCCTGATTAATGACGCCTTATTTTTCCAGATCGCAGATCTTGAGCAAGAGGATTTTGCTGTAGATATAAAAATTTTGATAAATTACCATTAACATAATTTTAAACAATTAGCCATTAACGTAAAATATTTTATTAATTTAAACACAATTTATATAGAATAAAAATTTTTCGATTACCCATTATATTTTTCTTTTTTTGTATCGTCTTTATTGTTCCAACGTACTCAATTTTAAAAAATTATTTGACGGTTTGAACACGAGGCGCACTCTGTCGGACGGATTCCAACGAAATTCTCAAAATATTTAAATTTCTTATTAGATTTTTTTCTTGGAAGTTATCGTAATTTAGAATAGCATAAAAAATATAAAATGCATTTAATATTTGAATATAATATGAGTTTACCGAGCAAATGCTTTACTTAATGTAGATATATAAAACTGATATTCAAAATATTTAACAACTGTCATTTTTATATGTATGCAGAGTGATTCAGGAAGAATCTGAATATTTTTTGGATGATAATATTCATGATTCTAAACCAAAACAGTCGTATGAACATGGATATTATTTCTATCAATAATTGAATCGTATGGTGTTCTTTTTGCATTGTAACCATATTTTTGTTAGTTTAGATTAGGATAGTTTGGTTATGCCGCCATCAACTTTAGATCGTTGGCCGCCGTATCGCACGAGAGATATATTCTATCTGCCACAGCCACTTATAAACCCCTTTACAGGCTGGCCAACACCCATGATGGAGAAACCGGAAAGTCAAAAGATGAAGTTCCACGGAGCCTTCCTGAAAATCTGGAGGTGCGGGATCCGGAAACTCAGTTGTAGTCAGCCACTGCTTTATCACGCGGCCATACGGCGAAGCCTTATTTTAGTTATGATGCAAGAAGGGCACATGCATAATAAAGGAGAGAAATGATTGACAAAGAGTGAATTGAACACTCAACTTATAGTTTTATTGCAAAAGTGATATAAAGATAAAAGTGGCAATTCTTAGAACAGGTTTTCAAAAATCTCACGATCCATGCCAATGAACTTTAAAACGCGGATAGAGTCTATCTCTGTACGATATTGCTTCCAACGATCTAAACTTGATAGCAGCTTAAATTTCGTATAGTTATCATATACTTCCCATTTATCGATGAGCAGATATGGACAAGTGTTTAAATCCATTTTATATTTTAATTTATGGAATTCTATATTTTGTTGTTTTGGAGTTTGTCGTTTGTGTGCAGTTCTGTATAGTTGTTTAGAATCGTTTTATGTTTGTAATTTATATATTTCTATTTTTCGTGGTCGTGGATTTGTTGTTTTTTTACTATTATTGTATTCAGCATTTTTGAGTATGCAATGTATTCCATAAACATTGTTAGTATGGAATACTAACAATGTATTGTACGTGGGACAATATCTATTAAAATTATATGTTTTTTAAGTGTTACTTTTTAAACATTGTTAGTATTATAGATATTGTCCCACGTTCGATAAAAATACAAGATTTTAATATATATTCTGCTTATTGCTTGTATAAATTAATTTGTGAACTGTTTTATTTATTAACAGGAATGTTATTGATATTTGTATATTCGGCCATACGAGAGTGACCTTGGCTGTATGACGCTTATTGAAAGGATTATCGGGATTTATTTAAAACACAAACAACAGCTGAAAGGATACTGCATTTCAATTGCAATTCCTTGAAATAAAAGTTTATCTTAATGTATGAAATGATAAATGTAAGCCTAAATTAGTGAAAAGCTTGTTACACAAGCAAACTCTTAAATTTTACTCGAAAGACAGATTACAAGCAATTAAATGCTCATAAGATTGTATTTTTTTTACATAATAAATTTATTCCAATGTATGATTCGCATGCTCGATATAAATTATTGTCGTCTTTTCGAACAGAAATCAACAGCTAAACGATAACTGAAATTAAATTGTCTTTTAGTCTTTGGTCGTTGTGGTTGGCAATATGAAAGGAGCCTAATTATTTTATAGGAAACTATGCATACTTTACAATATATATGTAAAGTTATAGATTAATTACGGTGATGGTACGGAATACGAAATATACAGTATATAAATATATATATATTTATCACCTTACCTGTTGTTAAATATTTGGAATATCTGCTCTGTATATCTTCACACTCTCCAGGGCGCCCGCCTTGACGTGGTGAGAGAGCTTTCCGTCTGTCACTATGCCATATTTATACATCCGGGCTGATACGTCCATACTGACAAGGAGAAACTAAGAGGTTGGCAATTGCTTGGCGAAACTCTGGCGAAGACGACCCATACCAAAGGTGGGCGTGTGCAGACGTCGGTGTATTCGCGGTTGTCGAAAGGAAGTGGTTCCCCCGATTAGACAGCCGTGGGAAGTCAGCCGGATAATTCGCCCTCGGATCTCATTTGACTTTCTATTCAGAGATCCTGCAGCTTAACTGGTCGGTCTGGGAAAGGCCTGTGCCCCGGCCCCCAGTGATGGCTGTCCCTAGTGAAGAAATTCCTATAGGGTCGTAGAGCCTGGCTGCACCCACCATGGCCGATGGGTGTTCTCTAGTTCACCACTCGACCATCCGAGTCCCTGCCGATCCGGGATTAAGAATCGGTCGGACGTATCCCCTGCGTGAAGTACGAGTCCCTTGAAAGGGTCCCAATCCCAAGGCGTTGTACCGTGCCGAAAAGTTGGATGGTGGAGCGATAGAAGCCATCACGGTTCCCACCCGAGAGTTGGCCTTGCAGGGCCCTAGGCGCCAAGAGCCTAGTCTTTGCACGGCTTCGGTCGATACCGTCCTCACGGTGGCCACCAGTCAGGCGCTGGCAGTGGGCTGCATCGGTGATCGAACCGGGACAGATTCTCGCCATTTTCCGAGTTGGACTGGTTCGCCGTCACGCGTTCCGCCCTAGCGCTGTGATTACGAATAAGAGTCCGGCGATTCTATCTCTCCGGCGGGCTGCCGCATTTTGCAGCGGTTATGCTCGAATGGTGTCCTAAGGCTTTCTCCTCTTTAGAAGAAATGGTAGTTGCAAATACGTTCCGTCCCTCCGGGGACAGTTTCGGTCGTTGCAGTTTAGCAAATCCGTCCAGCCTCTTTGTGTCTTTGCTTCCTCTGTGAACAAAGATTATTCTCGGCAAGTAAAGGTCGCTTCGGCGACACAGTGCACGGGGCGCGAATGCGGCGGTCTTTCTCCTAGGACTGGCAAACCTCACCGAGTCCGCCGTATTCGTGTTCCGTTCGTTTCGTGGACCAAGAGGTGGCAGGCGAGTCCGCACCGGAGTGGCAGGCAATGATTAAGCCGAGATTATTCTTGCAGACGTAGGTACCCTGTAGTACTCTAGTAAGTGGAGCAGAGGAGAGGCCTTTTGGCCTGTCTCAGAATACCACATGAGCTGCCCACCCCTGTGGAGGAGTCACCCGGATTGTGGAGAACGGATATTAATGGACTTGACCCTGATTCTATGATAAATATTTTCAAAGGGTGAGATTATAGAAGCGAATATGAGTTCTCCTGAATGAAAAGCTGAAGTTTCCATGCGGCTAATCAAGTGAAGAATGGGGTTCATTTTCAGAGGATAAGAAATATTAGTATATATTTTATGCTGAGTCAAATAAAATAGAATTTTCGAAAAGAAAGTTTTGTTATATTTGTTATATTTACAAAATAAAAATAATTATGATTTACTTTTCATATATATAACTATAAAATTATATATATGAAAAGTAAATCATACTTGTAATGCTATTTTTTAATGTACAGTGTTAATTTTAATACTATCAAATTATTTAAAATAGTTATCATACATATTAATCGTATTAAAATTTTAAATTATTAATATTATAAATAATAAATATATATATCAAAAATAAATATAAGAGTTCAATTAAAAATTTTAGATACCAGTTTAAAATTTTAAAGATGGCAGCTCTTAGTGATTTAATTTGTTCTGGTCTCATAGGTATAATATGAAATTTAGCTTAATATATTAAGAGTATTAATAGGAAGATTAATGTTTTTATAATTTCTTTTATTGCGTTAACTGT
>WUQG02447846.1:0-35191 GCA_011317285.2 Androctonus mauritanicus | reverse complement strand
AGAAGTCAGGTCGGAAGTTCTGATGAATGTCTCGTCTTAACAACCTGCACATCTCCTACGTAATTAGGAGACATCATCCGTGAATGGAGATTGTTCGCGTTCAGAATGAGTGCGATTATCTGATTATTTTATTTATGGATTAGTTTATGGCGTCGATGCTCCCAATGTTACGTTTTCCAATGAGTGAAGGCATTTTCGCTTCTAATTTTCCATCATGGCTTGTCAATTTTACTACTCCGCGTACTCTCTGATGATATAATTTATTCGTAATTTGTACCATACTCCAATAGTTAATTCTATAGACGCATCCATACTAGAAAAGATATTGTGTCATGACAAAATTGGATCAATGCTGATGATGGTCGCATCGTTCGCATCGTCATCAGAGAGGTTAAGAATGATGATAAGTAGTTTATTCACTGGCTTTCCTACCTAAACATCGCCACGTTAATAAAGATGCTTAAGATGAACGGATGTTGATATCTGAAGCTCGAGAAAGAGACGACGCTTCCGACACTGTTTCCGATTTAATTTAAAATTAAAGAATTTCCTAACTGATGATAAAATGGTTTAAGAGAGCCTTTAATATTTTAAATATATTTTTAAATGCGAAGAACTACGCTTTCCTCCGCATTGTGACGTCCTTTATATCGCATTGAAGTAACACCGAGCTAGTTCTTTGTGATGCATCCTGTATGCAAAACTTCTCCCTATCTTTCGACCCTCTCGGTCATAAAATTGGTAATGTGCGTGTAAACTGTTACTCTAGTTCTGCTTCACCTGTACTTCTCGCCATTTTATGTTGCTTCCGTTTCTTGTGTAGCGGCGAAATTCACTTTTCTTTGTAGGAAGAAATTTGATGAAATTTACAGGATGATTTAGATAAAAAGGAAGTGACGTTTGAGGTGAAATATTCCTTTATTCGATACACGTGAATAGACTGGCGGCCTTAAACTAGCACCTTCTAGAATCCTTTAAAATCTGTCTATAGGAGATGCGTAAGGAACTCTTCTTCTTAAAAAATCTAAAATTTGGGACGGCCTACATCTTAAAATATTAAATAATTAAAAATTTCCGAAATGTACTTGTTCTAAAATCAAATTCTATTTTTTTGTGATAAAGAATTCGGGCGGTAGAAACCATCGATACAGGTTAATGCATTCTTTGACAAAAAAAAAAAAATGCCGCATATCTTTTATACACGCCTTTCAAAATTCTCAGAATTATCATAAGATTTAGTTGACATCGATAGAGTATAATGCACGATTTGAGCCTTTAAACTGTTTGTAACTGCGAATGGAGAACTTTTGCTATCTGCTTTAACAGTAAAAGGCGCAAGGAACATTGAAGGACTTCTTGTAATTCATAATCTTTTATCCAATGTCGGCGACAGTTGACGCTGCTGGAAACAGGAAATGGTTGCATAAAACTCTTTGCTCTGCCGTCTGCAGCCAAAACACTTGTCACCAGAGAAATATATTGCTCTTTAATGGAAAGAATGCTATTTGAATGGTTGTTTTTATTCCCTCCGACAACTTTGTCTTACTCAATCTGCCTTAATGACAGCGTAACACTCTCCATCTTCCGACATCGCTAGCACGTTTGATCTGTCAACGTTACAAAGGGCCAGTTAGGCCGAATGTAATGTTTTACAATTAATTTTTATATAAATCGATTTCGGTCACCAAAAAATACAATATATGAGATGATAAATTCAACGTTTCCTCTATTTATAATCCTTCTAACCAGAAATATCGTCGCATCACCGGATTCGAAGAAATTTTTATCATCATCGCTACATAAAAATTCACTCGGAAAACGCTTGCTTTACCTTATTTTAAAATTTACCAAGTTAAAAATGCATATTTTTAGACACTGTAAGATCGAAAACTGGTTGAAAATAGTCGTTAAATCTTAGATTATGGGCATATTAAAAGATTTGGAAGTACTAATCCGGAGAAGAAAAGGAACAAGTAGGGTATTAAGCATTCCTTCCTCGTAAACAAAAGCTGTTTTGTTCGTGTTCTTTGAATGGCAACTGCGCTCTTATTTACTCAAGCTCTGGTCTCACTTACTGAGTAACCGTCAAAGTGGCTTAGTAGAAAAGAACACCATGTTCGCCACTTCTACACTGGCTGGATTAACATTTAGATTCTGTCGGCATCCTATCCTTTTCTCCTCTACTGCTTCGGATTAGACAGGAAATTGTGACGCAAGAAAGACTTCTTCTAATAGGTCCGGACATCCGTTCGTCTTCAGAAATCCACTAAGTTTTTGTGGCTAGAGTACCCCTTTAACTGGAAACTCTTCCCCCCAAAGGACACTTAGGTATCTGATTTTCATTTTCTCTTCTTTTTTTTTTTATTTTTATTTTTTGTATAATACGTCCTCCAGAATATTTGCAGAAAGCTAAGTTTTTGTAATGGATATAACAATATAACAAAATTTTTCTTTGTAAGTTTAGAATTGTCCAGAAGTGGTTCTCGGTGCATCTTTCTCTAACTTAAAGATTAAAAAAAAAAGAAGTGTTTTTTTTTTATGGTATTTTCATATTAAAATAAACGTTGACTGATTTATTAACGTCGAGTCAGGCATGGCCTTTGTCTTCTTTCTTCTTCATTATTCTGTTTCATTCTAGTTCTCCCTGAAAATTTACATAAACGAATAGGAAATAACTGAATTTCGGAAAATGTTTCGACAATTTTAACCAGAACGAGATCGATTTAGAATAATATTTTAACTTAAGAGCGTATAAATAATTAAAAAAAAAAAAAAGATTAGATTGTGTAGTTTTAAATTAACAATAAAGTTATTGTTAAATATATCCATCAATACTGAATATCTTACAAGCGCTCAAATCTTATGAGTTCGGTTAGCGTTGTTGTTGCGACATATCCGAAAACAAGCCTCATATTATTCCTTGTTCCTTGAATATAACTATTATACTGGATACAAGGGATAGGCAGAGATGATAACTGTTGCTACATAGCGGATAATATTATAGAATCTTAATTTAAACATCATATATTTTCATCATTACTTAATGGCTTAAAAAATTACATTTACACGTCCTACATGTCTGTTAACTCAAGCCTGTGATACAAACATCTCATCTTAAATGATGATTGAACTGTCCCTTAAACATGATGTTTTTTTTTATACAAAATCACACGTAGTTCAAGTTATTTAACGTTATAGGCGTGCCGAATATGTGCTACAGAAGCATATTGACCAATTTCTACTGACTTAAACGCTGATGAATCAAGAAGAAGCGAATTTGATTGTTTCTAATAGATGAAACGTTGCTGGTTTCATCTGCTAGTAGAAAAATCTAGTAGAAGTTTATCTAAATTCGATTATTTTTATCGTATTCAAAATTTGAGCGTTTACCGAATTCGGTTAACGAAATTTAAACTTGTTCAGAACGGATGGATAATTTATTCTCAACTAAAGGGATGTAGCTTGAGTTAAAAAAAAAAGCGACAATAAAAAAAAGTAAAAATCTTAGAAGAAGTTGGAGATAATAGACACTTATATAATTAGAAATGGCAAAGAGAATCTTTCAGAATGGCACAGGATGATGTTCGTAAAGATCTTCACGTTTTTGTGGTCATTTGCCAAGCCAAACTTTAGTCGTCTAAGTCAAACAGGTTTAAAATGACTCAACTTCCATTAGGAAGTCATCAACAGATATAAAATGGCCATTCTGCACATGATTGATGTTGCCCTTCGATAAAGTGAGTGGATCACTTTCCAGACTTGCAGAAATAACAAAAAAAGAGACAATGTTTGGCGTCATAAAATTCAAATATAACGTCTCGCTTGAAAAAGCAACATATTCTTCACTTTCTCTGACTGTTTTTTTTTTTTTTTTTTATTTTCTCTTTTTTTCGCAACAATGAAAACAGGAGGAATATCGACGCCAGACGAAAAACAGGAGACCTTCTCTGTATTCGCTCATTAACACTAATTAAAGGACACTTAACAATCTGCATAATTACTAAACTTCATTTATCCACCTCTTCCGCATCAAAACTCACCATAAATGAGTAACAACGCACTTTAAAATTTTCTCCATTTCTTTCTACAGAATGAATTCAGTTTTTGTTTCTTTCATAACAATTTATGTTAGTATAAGATCGATTTTTCACTTTTTTCGACTCTGCCAGTTTGCAATTCTCGTGTTTTTTTGTGTTTTAATAACCTGCTTAAGTTTTATAAAACATAAATGGCATCTCTTATCCAACTCTCTCTAAATAGGCCGCCATTATGTTATACCTAATATTATAATTTAATAATTAAACAGAAAAATAGCAAAAGGCATTAGAATCGATTCAAATTATTCGAATTTATGTTATAGATTAATCTAATTATAATCGATTTATTATTTCAACGCTAATTTTTTTAATAAAATCGACTTTCGAGTTAGATTGCGTAAAGGTGAAGAACGTTTTACAGGGGCACGAGTTTTTTCCGATTACTAAAAATATAAACTTTATCGTTTCGACTGAAGCGTATCGGAAAGAACGAAGATCGTTTGTAGTAGTAGTAGTTGGACAAAAGTCATTCTTGGGCCAACAATCTTTCTTTTTTATTGAGCGAGTCAATAATCATTAAGGAGAACAATGAAGGACATCATTTACCGATCAAGCGACATCAACAGGAAATGGCCGACTCCCTCTTGCGATATTCGGCATCAGCCCTCATATCAGTAGATCACGTGACCTAGACAACGCATTTGACCTTGTCTGCTTTAATTAATATCCGAAAATTTATATCGAACGGCTCAAAACTGCATTTTATTAACTATATAAACATAACAGTTACCCGTAAAATCGCTTCGCCAAGTTGTTATGCAAATCGAATTGTTTGCTTTCATACTTAAAAATCCTCTGCATCTATTTGCTTAACTTTATCTCAGTTTGCTGACATACAAAGGAAAGATTGTAAATTTAACTTTTATTTTAACTCAAAACACAGATTGAGAACTTCTTTATGCATTAAAAGGTTTATGTGCGGTTTATTAGATAACTGTGTCACAATAAAGAACGAAAAGTACTCCTTTATCTATTATAGCAGCCAGTTCAACTTGACGTATAGCCAAATTGATATAAAACCTCTATAATCCTTTAATTTTTAACTATAAAATATGCTTCATCCTCTTCACGTTCATTTTTATTGTTCTAGATGCTTAAGATAATTTCTATGCGCCGGAGATGCGTGACTATGTAACAAAACAAATTAATTTGTCCAGGAATCTTTTACAATTAGGCAGAATCTACAAATTTCTCTTTTAGCTATCATTTTACCAGTAAAATCGCATAAATTTAGCCAGACGATTGCAAGAAATTTTCAAAAATTAAAAAAATAAATAGCAATACTGATGTAGCTGGAAAGAAAGTACAAAAAAAAAAAAAAATAATAATAAGTTTTTTAAGATATAAAAATTTATGAAAGGAACGAGTGCGTCATTTAAATAACGTAAATACTTTTTAAATAATTTTAAGAATGTAATTACAAAATTGAAAGTGGAAGAAGGAAGAGAGAGAGAGAGGAGAAGAGAAGAGAGTCGAGCTACTCATCCATTGTGCAGAATAAGAAAAAAAAGGGGTATTAAGTGACAGAAGAAAGTAACCCCTGCAGACAAACGGCCGAACGTAACGATGCAGAAAGCAACGGTCGGAAACGTTAATGTCTTGCTACAGATTCGGAACGGAAGTCCCGGATGTAAGACTTTACTTCTTCTCTTGTGTTTTGCCGAGCGAGGCATTTGGAAGAGCAGCAGTTGTCTCCTCTCCTCCGCTTTTTATTGACACGGCCACGCACAATAGCTTGCTAATTTATAATCCCTCGATTCTATTCGTTCTTACCAGGTGCCTACCAAGTTATTTAAAACGCTAACGGATTTTGTTTGGCCCGTTTTCTTGTATCTGCCACGCATTCTTATCTATAGCGGTAAATTTTCGGTCTATATTATGAGAAAACGGCGAGTTTGAACGACTCTCTGTCGGATTTGGGAGCTGGCCGAGTCGCAAAAGTGGAGTGTGCCATGGCGCAACACAGTGATGGAGTCTAATGTTTAATTAGTAGTTGAAAAGTTTAAAAAATAGCAGATATGCGCTGTTTACCTTGTGAAAGGTCAATATGAGGCCGTCAATCAGTCTGGAGAAGAGGTGGCTGAGGCCATTGTGTTTACCCACATTTTTCATTTGCTGCCAAAAAACACCTTTAGTGACGGATGTTGGTACTTGAGCGGCCCTGATTAAACATAGAAGGTTGAAGGCGAAAACTTTCTTCTGCACGTCCTGCCTCGCTTCCTCTTCCTGTGCCATGGAGCAACGGGTTCCGGATGACAATAGGCAGAAGAGCTGCGGGCTAGACAGTAACAAAATATTGATGCAACCAGGTGATTATTAATATTGCTAGACTGTTGACATACCTTATGACGTTCATAGTTTTTCTGCCTGTTTTTCCAGGTTTGGCTTTCCAAATTGCTGTTTACTCTGTCGATTGTTTAATCAAGCGAGAATTTAAACATTTTTCTAACGCCATTATGAAGTAACCATTTGTTTTCTATTCGCACATCGTTTCGTTTGACCAATATTTCTCTTTTTTTTTTTATTTTTTATTTTTTCTTAGAAGGGATCTTAACGCCATTCTGCCGTCTTCTCTTTCTGATTTGTTTTCCTAACGTTTTCCAGCGATACTGTCTTGTTTATCAGTTAATAACTGTCTTACTTTCGTCTTAATTACTTGACCATTCTTAAAAATTCTTTACGCTGTTTTGCCGATTCAAAATTTTGATGTTTTGACGACTCCTCTGAACCTTTCTAGGTTTTCTTCTTATTTCTGTTTATGTAAACCATGCATCTCGTATAAATTAGTCACTAATTTAGTTAAAATTTTAATTTTTTTATTGATTGGAATTAACATAACGCTTCTCTCATCGATGTTTCGATTCATCTTGTCCGCATCACTTCTTAGATGATGTGGACAGGATAAATCATATTTTTCTATCACAATCTACATAATTTTCGACTTTATTCTCTTCGATTATTTTAATTTCGATGAACATTGTTCAGAAAAATGTTCATCACCAACTTTTCATATCGATGCTTCCAAGTTTCCGAAATGTCTGATCAATATTCCGACATCTCGATGAGTAAAAACTTCATACCAAATAGAATTTATCTCACCTGTAATCTAGATAACAAAGATTTATTTATAGATAAGATAAAAGTTTGAATTTTTTTTTTTTTAGACTTTAGATGGACAAACTTATTCCAATCTGTAGCCATAAATCAATGATCGCGCTATCTTCCGATTGTATATTTCCAATTATCTTATGTTATCTAGATAGCAGATGGTTATACGGATAATCATACTTGTTTTAATTTAGTTAGACTATTTTTGACTGTTGAAAGTTATCTGATCAATTTTTTTACTTCTTTTGTTTTAGATCCGTATCAAATGTTTGGTCCCACCAGCAGTAGATTGGCTAGTTCAGGTGAGTTATCTTCTTTAACATAACGTCTAAATTGAGATCTAGAGCTCTAAGATAAGATCTTCTGTATATTAGACGAAATATTTTAATAATTTTTTAAATTTTGGTGATGTTCGGAGCGGTATATCACTAAGGTAGAAGATTTTCCTATTCTTTACTATATTTGAGGGAGATTGTAACTGATCCTTTCCTTCTTTTAATAAAGCTCAAGAGTTTTTCTCTCAATTCCACACGGTTACAACCGAAAGTGGAATGTATATTTAGCAAAATTTTTGAGAGTTTTGTGGCTTTTTGCAGGCAGCGGCCAGATCCAGTTGTGGCAGTTCCTGCTGGAGCTGCTTTCGGACAGCAGTAACGCAAACTGCATCACGTGGGAGGGAACCAACGGAGAATTCAAGTTGACAGATCCCGACGAGGTAGCCCGCAGATGGGGCGAAAGGAAGAGCAAACCCAACATGAACTATGACAAACTGAGCCGAGCCCTCAGGTATTATTACGACAAGAACATCATGACAAAAGTGCACGGCAAGAGGTACGCTTACAAGTTCGACTTTCAAGGACTGGCGCAGGCAACCCAGCCGGCTACTGCCGATCCCACGGCGTACAAGTACCAATCCGACTTGTTCATGTCCAGCTACCACCATAGCCCAAAGTTGAACTTTGCCGTAGGAGCGCATGCCGGCATCCCTTCCACCACGGGCAGCATCTTTCCATCTCCCACTTCATATTGGACAAATCCCAGTGCCAATCTCTATTCCAACATTGCGGCGGCTTCCAGTCATACCATGCCACACCATCCCGGTCACGTGACGTCGCACATTGGTTCTTACCCCCATTACGCATGACCGGAAGTTGTAGTCGACTCACAACTGACGTCCCATGTTTCTGATGGGAGCGCATCCAAGAAAGTGCCCTGGAGACCCTCTTCGATTCAGTTTAATTAAAATCGACGTTCGTTCGTGAATATTTATCATTCTCTAATTGAAAGAGAAGCTTTCGTTGGAAGAAAAGGCCACACAGTTTTGTTACTTATGTACGGTGCAGTCGTTTGGGCCATGTACAGGACTGAATCTGTATCTCTGTAAGGAGAGAGACAGCAATCGAGTTGGTATTGGACCGTTTTAATCACCATAATATAGGGTGGTGATCTGATGGCGTGGTTCTAGATCCTCTAGAGGGTTTTCGGAAGATGATCTCTGAAGAACCGACACGCCGTTCTTCCACGACTGCACCGCCTTCTTCAGCAAATTATCATTTGCATCGTGTTTAGGACTTCGAACTTTTATTTGAAGGAACAGTTGTGAACACTTCCAAAATCCTTTTTTGTGTTGCCATCAAAATTGCACTTCCAGAATGTACTTTCGTGACATCACATGTACACATACATAGATATAATCTGTAAATAAATATGTCTGTTTGGCATTCTGATTCAATAAACGACGTTGCAAACTGTCTCTGAGTTTCTCAATCGGCTCTTACATAATGATTTTCGGATGTATATAAAAATCATTTAAATAGTTCCGGTTTAAAGCCGTAGCTTAATAGATTTCATTTGAATTTTATTTATTTTTTTTTTTTAAAGATCAAATGGCTAAGTGAAAAGTTTTACATGCGATAAGAATAAAAGATGTTGGTAAAATTTGCCGTTGAAACAAACAGCAGGCGCCATTTCAGTGTCGCGAAGCATTGTGGGTCATTTGACAATAAGGCGGTGAAGACGTCCATTACGGCACTTCTTGCGAGGCGGTACCGCTCGGAGGAGGTGGAGCGAGTGGCACCACCTCTGCCATCTCCACTCGTTTCCTCACTGACTAATTACGCAATTAATAAAATACCAAGCCTGGTTCGATGGCGGAAACAGGCCTAACTCTGACGTCATTCTTATTTGTTACGAAACAAATGAAAATAGTCAGTTAGCAATTTTATCAGTTTTATATCCTTTTCTCGACACCAGCGCAGTTTATTTTGCTTTTAGTAAATAGAAATTTGTTTTTGGAGTGATCCATAATAAAATCCATCTCGAAATTTGGGTTATTTTATCGTTTGATTCGTCCAATCAACTTTTTTTAATGTTTACTCTGAGAAGGAGACAATATGGCGACGTCTCCTTCTGTCCAAGTTGACTTTACAGAGACAATGCAGACAGGCAGCAGACTGCAGTGACAAATGACGATACTGACAGTGACTGAGTGGGCTTGCCCTCTTATATTCTTCCAGCTCTGCCCCTTCGATCAGCTTCTGCATTTCTTCAGATAAATAAAATAGTCCCCAGCCTTACAATTCCATAGATGTGTATCAGCATTGATATAATTGCATTTGCATCTGTCTGTTGTCTCGCTCTTACAAAATCACCTCTCTCTCTACCTATCGAAAAACAAAAAGTTAGTTATATCTTGATCAATAGAAAATATCTAGAAAAATTTTCGTAGTCTATGGTACTAAATCGGCATTAATACGGAAAATATTTAGCGATTTAAAATAGTTTTAACTGGCCACGTTGTTCATCATCACCTGCGCATCATTTTCCACCGATTTAAACCATTTTAATCACAATATTAGCTTCGATCAATTATGTAAATCCCGCAGTATTATTAACTTGTTATTACAATAGCACCGCCAAAGCAGAGCGACAGGCCTCTCGCTCTTCCTGTTAATTTTATTGCTGTAGTGGTAAGGATGAAAGACGACTAATCATTTGCGCATGCTCGCGGGCGCTACATAATTCTATTTGGCCTATTTGTGTACTTGTTGATTGAATTAGGGCACGATTGGAACTTCCGACTTTTTAATGATGCGTTTCCACCAGCCGATATCGATTTTGAGGCCTCGGGAATTGTAAACGGCAAAATGGCTATTTTGATAGTTGGATCTTGATCTATCCAGTAAACATGTGGAGCAGAGCGAAAGAGATCAAAATGTTCGAGTTGAAGGCGAACCATCCCAATAGAGTTAACTTAGGAGTACAATATTCTGGTTGGAATCCATTCTAGATGCAAATTCTTAGCATTTCTGTAAACTTGGATAAGTTCAGAGCCGTATTGCGTGCTGGAAGAGACTAAGCAGATGCTTTGTTTCATCGGTAAAAGCAAAGGGAAGGGTGCGATCGATACTAGGCACCCTTCCCTTTGCTTTCTCTTTCTCGGCAAAATGAGTAAAGATGACGTCCCGGGGCGAACAGATCGACAAACGATCGCTAATGCAGCCAATCAATAGCCTTTGATGGGATCGCTGCTAATTGAACGGACATGTTCGGATGTGGAGGAGACCGCACGCAGTACAGGGCAAACATCAGCCCCTCTACCTGTACCTGACACCTCTTCTGTTGCCTAGCAACTGTCTATTTGACTGTTGACACCTCCACATTCGTTCTTGCTGTAATTTAGCCTACAAGGATGGCTTCTTTTTAAATAACGATTAGTCCGTATTTATCTTCCTTTCTCAACATATTTAGCATTCAAAATTTATTTTCCAATTCGGATCATATATTTCTGTTTATATATTTGAAACCAGAACGAAATAATAAAAGTTTTTATTTATTTAATTTATAGCGGAAAGTTTAAAAACGACTTCTTTAAAGATTTTCTTTTTATATTGATGCTTTTTGTATAACTATAGCATAAACTTTACAGGCTAAGACAGCTTTCTGCTTTCATCAAAGGCTCTATTTCCCGTCGAAAGAGCTGGAAGGCTTGATTGAGAGTCAGACAATCTGTGGCACAGGCTTTGTTGGCCCGACAGAAAGTTACGGAGCTAATGCTAGCCTGCAGGGCAGGTGGGCAAATGGACTTTAGCCAGAGCGTGACATCGATGTTGCAAATGGGCACGTGCGCAAAAATGCGGCCCATCTGTGCGTGTCAGAGGCCGGATCGATACAGTTTGCAATTCATGCGAATGGCAAACAGCAGCGATCGTTGTTTGTTGACCATCAAAAGAGGGCCCGGGTCTTCTAAGAGAAGGACCCCCATGAGAAAGGCACACACCGACACATGTAAGTGCTGACACCAAGCCCTGTTGTATGTAACGACGTCGTTTGGCTATTGTGGACGCCTTTAATTATTTCGGGCTTAACAGCACCTTTTTGACACTTTCAATGGCTCTTTGTCTTCTTTACAATCTTTCAAACGTTTTAAAGTTTACTTTTTGAATGTTTTACAGCTATGTCTTTTCAGAAAATTGTCAAAAATTAAACTAACCAACACTGTACTCACACAAACACGCGAAATTTTGCAAGATTTAGTTTATCTGATACAAAAGAATAACTAAATTGAAAAACTTTTCATGGATCAACATTGCAATCAAATTTTAAAATGTTTCTTTTTTTTTTTTTTTATCAAAACTAGTTCAGTTGATCTGAATTTCTATATTTATTTAAAACAATCAGATGACAGCTGCTTGAGTACATTAGGAGTTGTTAATCACTAAAAGGTACCCAAAAACACCATATATGCAACAAATTCAAATATTTTATTTTAGTTCTAGGATTCTATAATATTTAATATGCCATTGGCGTTGATATTCAAGAAAGAACTCTTCTATAAGCCAATCTTAAGGACTGTGAGGCAGTTGGTCTGACTGATGTGGACCATCCTCGACGGAACCCGAATTACAGATTCTGGTTTCATAACTTGCTTTTATTAAAATACCCGATGGAAGCGGAAAATTCCGATTTCAATATCGGCTCCACCCAAGTGAAGTTGGCCAACCGTCCTATTGGTTGCACCTATCACGTGATCAGGGGTGATTGTCTTAGCTCCTATATGTCAGCAGAGTACACAAGAAGCATAAGAGAAATCGTTTAAGTGGGCAATTTTTTTTTCTCTCTCTCTCTCTCTCTCTAAAGCTGGAGTGGCGGACGATCCAGCAATATACTTTGCTATATATAACGTCAGACGATCAAATATCCCGTCTTCGCCCCCTACGCCCCCTAAATCGCTCTTCTACACACAAACGTCTCTCGGGACTCGGTGTTTCGGATTTAATATCCCAGCATCCAGCTACTCTATTGACAAAGTGAGAACATTAGCATGTAATTGTTCCCCTGGGGATGGGGAGAAGGGGGATTTGCTACTAGGGATCTGAGTTGGTGCCAAGCAGCCGATGCCGCATCCTCTCACTAATCAGGTGTGCGGTAATTAAGACAGGTAGAGAGCTGACTAGGCTGTCCACGGGTCTTAAATTTGACCGGTTCGACGGAAGGGCGGAATGATTGGATTTGTGTGTTCCGGATGACGGAAATGTATTGTTTCCGTGATATAATTGTAAGAAGTGAAGCTTCTTTGCTCTTTTCCTTTCTCCTGTGCCGCTACTAATTTTGAATGACTGCTATCATAGCTTTTTCAAACAAATACAATCTCATGCAAGCCAGTTATAAATTCAATTATCGCTTCGTATAATTAACGAAGAGGTCCATTAAATCATTAAAATAGTATAATATCGGAAGGAGGATTAGAAGACGAGGCAGAGTGCTTTCTTTAGATTTCCGTACTGGATCGGAGGACGAAAGGCAACCGAGTTCAATCGGATTGACCTTTTTTACTTTTAAACCGACTCGGTAATTGTGTCTGCTGGTAGAGATGTTTGCTTAAGTAAGAGGTATTGGAGCGAGAGAGTGCATTATTTTCGGGCTGTATTGGCTTCAGACAATTCAGTTGTGGCCCCGGGCGCTGCCTGCAGCTATCTTGTCTGACTGTTGGACAGTTACAGGAAATGGCTTGCTTCCATCTTGTTCCTTTGTCAACAGTCCGAGACACCTGCTGGGAGAGGTCACACCGTGTAAGGTACGCCTCCTCGGTACACAAGCACTTTAGCCTCAAGCGAAGAGGAGCACCTCCTTTGTGACTTTAAATTCCTCCACAATCGATGTTCTAATATTCTAGTAAATAGAATTTAGCTTCTTTTTATGTAAAAATAATAAATTGAAGTATTTTGAAACCAGAAAAATTAGTCGACTGTCGGAATAAAGGAGAAGTGGATTGTATACTTTTTCCACCTTTTTTTTATTCTGTAGCAGTTGATTTTCTTTTTTCTTTTTTTTTTATTACACTAACGATTCATCTTCCTAATTATTTTTAGTAACGCAATTATTTTATGAGATCTTAATCTTATTATCAACAAAGAATTGCTCCAGGAAACATTGAGTAAACCATAAGAAAAGTCATTAACTAATCTTTTCTCATTCATTAATGCCTTGTTGACATCAAATATCGATTTTGTTATTTTTTTTAAATGCTGACTAAGAAAGGAAAAAAAAAAAAAAAATTAGTGATTCACCAGTTTGACGGTGCAAATTTTGCACTCGCCTCTACGATGACTTCATGAGAATAACGTTAACATGCCAAATAATGCTCAAATAAAAAAAATTAGCAAAACAAATTCTTAAAACTGCATTAATTAGAATTTATTGATCGTTAAGAGCATACGGACTCGAAACTATTAGTTGGCGACAGTTTCTTTATTGATAGAGGCATCAAATTTCCTAAAAATTGGAGCAAAAATGAAAAAAAAAAGCCTTTTTCTTTTCAGAAATAACTGTTTATTGCCGTTCTGTTACATGATTAAACAGTTTTTGAAAGTATTTGAAGTATTTATTCCCTCAACAGTTCGGTAATTGATTCTTATATGAATGTCAAAAAAAAAAAGATCTTATGGTGAGAGAAAATTTTTTTTTTATAATGACGCAAAGTAAAAAAATAAATTAAACCAATAAAACTTGGAAAAACGTCTAACATGCGTTAGAAAAAACTTTTCCGACTAGAAAGTTGTTGAAACGAATCCTCAAGTAAAGATGCAACAACACCAGTTAAATTATTCACGGCTTGGATAACTATTCCTCCTTTACACACACTGATCATCTTTAATAAATGGAGGAGATTCTTTGTTAAAATATTTCTGGGGAGAAGTAAAGTGCATGGATGCTTCCATCTGTATTTAAATGTGCGTCCGCCACCGAGACGACTTCACACCACATTGGTTGACATGGTCCATCGAGCACAAATCAGCTGCAGATTAATGACGGAGCAAAGCATCTGACCCAATATGGCGACTGATGTAGAAGAATGGATGATCGATCATGAATGAGCTCGGATTTACACTCGTCATTCCTTACACTTCACTCCTTACATGTATTTTTAGCTTCTTTTTTCCTTAAAGTAAATATCAAATATGTTTAGATTTTTTTTTTCCTCTGCGCTTTGTTAAAAGTTTGAACCCTTTACTTTAGATAAGATAAGGCATTTGATTAGATAAGGTATTTCTTACGAGTGAATTTCTTAGAGTTTGATATTGTGGATTTTCCAAGCTAAATTATGATCTTTGAAGTCGGTACTACTGCGTAGAAACCTATATCTTGTAATGTGATCAAGATATCGGCGATTCGCAACCACTACAACTGCAAAAGCTATTTTGTGCGCCTTAGTAGATCCATATGCAAGAAATTTAAGCATAGACTATTCAAATAATAAAAAAATAAAAGAAACCAGAATGCAGATCTCACAGAGGACACATTGTAAAATAAATTATT
This sequence comes from Androctonus mauritanicus, assembly GCA_011317285.2. Lineage (NCBI taxonomy): Eukaryota > Metazoa > Arthropoda > Arachnida > Scorpiones > Buthidae > Androctonus > Androctonus mauritanicus. The sequence continues at coordinate 20,168 of WUQG02447846.1, read as the reverse complement.
CATCATTAGTAGTAACGAAGATTCAAATACTTAAACAAGTATAACAAATTTTGTCTCTAGAAAACTGCTTACAACATATCGCTATATCGGTGTTGTTTATTTTCCTATTTATATTAACCAGACAAGCGGGAAGGAAAATTTTCAGTTGATTGTAACAGTGTAAAAGCTTTTTACATACTTTAGTCGAAGTATGGTAGTTAGAGGTGGCGTATTATTGGTTCAGTCCTGATTGTTTATTGACGTAGCAGGTAGTTAGTTGACGGAGGAAGTGATTGATAGGCCCGCTATTGATCGGTCTCCACCTGTTACAGATGTCCCGGAAAATGGCTGAATGCGTTAAAATATCGCCGCCAGTGTCGCTGGCGTCGTCGGTCCGGAAATGCTTTACCGCTTCCTGTTTCCGGTCCGGAAAATTCCGGGCATTTGTCTCGCATCTTCCGCCAGGCCACACTTTCTCTTCACTTTAAAAATTTCCTGAGAGATTACTTATTCAATAGAGGATAATTGTTTTTGGAGTGAATGATACAAAAAAGCCCTTCAGCGCTTCGCTCCTCGCTGATCTGTTCTCATCCAGGCCTGAAGATGCCAACTCGCTTGCTTCTCTACCAGGACTCATAACATACTTGTCTTATCAAGCCTTTCAAATCTGCTCTTTGAAGTTCAAACATCGAGTTTCTTCCATATTTTAAATTCAGATTTAAGTATTGTAAAATAAACGCTTCCAGAAATCAAGATACAGAAGATTATTTACAAGAACCCCGACGAAAATGCATTTCGGGCGTTACTGGCGGGCCTTCTATTGTAACCGGGCTCGCATTGTTTCGTGTGTGCTTATAGATTTTTCAGCACGTGTTCTTGTGAAAAATCCATAAGCCGCCGAGCTGTGCTTTTATGTTGTATTAACAGCACCTTTTTGGATGGTTTCTATTCATTCTCTCCCCCGAGGTCCAACCAGTTCAATAATTGACACCACACGCTACCGAAAATGTCTCGGAGCGGCGACACTTTACTCTCTAACATTATCTTCCCCCAAGGTCGATCTAGTCTTTTGTGTGAAGTGTGGACCAACTTCCAAAATGGTAAACAAGTCAGACCCATTCCATTTTTTCTTTCATAAGTCATTCATAGAGTACAAAATTCTCTTTAGAGTATTGCCTAATGACTCTTAACAAACTTGTTCTAACACGGTCGACTATGTAGAGGTCACAAATGATTCAAAACGCTCTTTTAAGATCATTAAATTTTCGGTCTTCAATCTTTTTACCTGATTGAATAGTTCGGCAGTTTTCAAAATAAATTATATGCATCAGAGAGAATTAATGAGGATCAAGTTGCAGTTCAACAATTGATGAATGATAGTTTTGAAAATACAGTAGTTATGTTGACGATAATAAATAGTTTTGTAAAATTTAGATGTTTAAATAAAAACAGGCGATAAATCACTTGGCATGTTTTTCAATAAACTCTGTTATAACTTTAGGTGCTTAAAAATCTTTAGAATAAAATCAAAATTTTGATTCCTAAGTCATAATTCTATCACTCTCTTACGAAAGTAAAAAAAAAAAAAATCGTACTTAATGCAATAATGTTTAAAACAGGAGCAGTATGAGATTTTGAATGTCTATCTAATAAAGAAAAAGATGTTAATCTTGCACGGACTGCAAAATGACGAATGGTGACAACTAATGACGTCATTCTCATCATTTTTCTCTCGGCGAGTAACGTAGACGATTCAAAAATTCATCAAGTAGCGACATTTTTCCTTGTGGCTCGATCACGTCGCGGAAATTGGAATTCCTTGTGTTCCGGAACGAGAAAATAACCGAGTTGATTGGTTCAAATTTCCTGCCTAATGTTATTACCCAAATAGTTTTTGCATCTCGACTGATAATCACCAACGCGCTTCTTGGACGGATATATACTTTGTTGACCTTTTCATCGTCTTTCCACTCAAATTATCTTCATTCCGTGTTAAGAACAGAAAGGGAGGAAGGAATGAAAAAAGAACAGAAAAAAAAAGACAAAATTAGGTACTATAAGCTGATTTTCTTTTTAGTTTTTAGTGTCTTTGACAGTGCTTTCGAGGATGCAATGCTAAAATAAAAATCATAGAGATTCAAATTTAAAAGAATTACAGCGCGCTTCGTTGATTATTCCTATTAACAATCTTCACTTTTTAAATTATAAATTAGATTTATGAAAAACTTAAATAGATCTTCTTTTCCGTTTCAATTTAGGCAAGTTATTTTCTACCAGGTTCAGTGAAAGAAAGAAAAAAACTGGATGTGTTTGAAGAAAGGCGTTCTGATCAAACTTGTGATTCGAGCTACATTCAACGTTTATTGCCACAAATTAGTGGAAACTAGGCAAGAAGAGAAATCACCTCCTGGATTACCCATGGGAGACTGTGTGTTCTCCCTGGTCAATTTTTTCTCATTTCCAGCAACTTGGCTTCTGATGTCCCACAGGAATATACCCAGATTTCCAGCGAATACACTGGCAATTAAATAAATGGCTTCATCTTCTATTAGTTAGTCTACTTTGATTTAATTCATTTATACATTCTGGCGCGGTGCGTGCCTACTTTTAACCTATTCAATGATGTCATCCGCTGTTTATTGGATACCTGTTGAAATAAAGCAATTTCAACAGTCGTAAATTCACTAGGAACCTCTTTCCCGAATACCCTCTTTTTTTTCTATATCTTTCGTTTCGCTGACGTTAGTGTCGAATCAAGCGAAGATTTGGGAACTTCTTAAATATATTATATTTAACTCGTATTGTGCGACATTATTAATTTTACCGAGTAGAACATTATGAATTCAAAAATGGACTAAACTGCGAACAAAGACATTCGACAAGTTTTTACTCTGGAGGTTTAATAACGTCCAGTCAAAACGCAACCAGAGTGGCCGTGATAGGTTTATTAGAGGAATATCTGGGAAGGCAATTCCTCGTCAAACTCACATCTGTCAAGGGACGTGAAGAGCTTCGAGGACCCTCAATGTTCAGTCGGTGAGCGATGCCACTTGTATCCACCGAGTTGACTGACCCATCATGTAGGCCTTGATCGTCTTTGACATCCGTGAATGCCTCTTACGTCATTCATCTTATTAAGTTCGTTTATAGTATTTACTAAAATAAAATTTTCTTTAGTTTTTATCTATTTATAATTATTATTAATACTATAATTTGTAAAAATATTTTTATAAAATAACAGAGTAGTTTTTATAAGTTTTTTGGTTTATATATAATTCTGAATAAATTATAACCAAAGATTTTTAGTTCCTTAATTAAAAATTAATTCATTTTAATAATAATATTTAATTTAAAAATACATTATTTATAAAAGTTTGGATTATTTTTTAATGTTAAATTTTAATAAATGTTGACCAAAGATCGTCTGCTTCTAATTGCGTCATTCTTAACGAGGTAATTTCGTAAAATTTCAAAAATTTATTTAATTTAATAAAATTTATATTGTTCATTTAAATTTTAATAAACTTAAGATTTACTTTTTGCAAATATTTTATTATAAATACAGTATTATGACTATAACTTATTGATTTTTTGGTTGTTATAAATCTCGTGAGCCGTTGCTTCGGGTTGGATTTCGAAAGTTTATTTTTCAATGTAAACATATATTCAACCTACAAAATTTTTAGACATTGTTAATTAAAACAAACCGGGTAATCAACTTCTTTTACAGATTTACTTAATTAACGATATAAAGTTAATTCACACAAAGTAAGCTAGATTTCGTAAACAAGAATGACAGTGAAGATATTAACACGATGCAGTCAGTCATCAGCCATTCTCTTTCCAATGGCGACTGCATATGTTGACTTTATAAGATGATCGTATTGGTTTCAATCTCTGCCCGAGGCTTTAACTGACAGCTTCCATCTGCTTGGTTTTATTATACAGTTTATAAGGCCGACAGAGATCATAAAACAGATTTCATTGATCGCTGGATTACTCCTATCGTGTTTGATTTTTTTCCCCCGCTTCTCTGTGCCGATAAGTTCTGAAAAATTTTTTAAACTTGCTAGGAATTGTACTCGTTTTACATGAATATCTTAAAATTAATAAATTATAACAGGCGATTTTAAAACAGCTAACGAATTTTAAATTTTGATCATATGATGTATACCGAAAGTTTAAAGATCTTTCAACCATAAGATATATGATATTCAAAGAATTCAAAACGGGTTTTAATTATTTAAATAAGTTTAATAAAGATGTGCAAATATTTTATGCATAAAACGCAATATAGTTAAGATAACAAATTGGTCAAGCCCAAACAGCTGAAAATATTGTTAATAATGTATTATCACGTGATGTGAAACAGTAACCGAGATCGGCCGCAGCGAGTCGCCCCAATCAGCGAGTCATTTGTTCACCCGCAGACGGCGGGACCACTCGTGCTTCCGCTGAGTCAGGGTTTCCGGAGGGCGAACTGCTGTCCCCCAACCCCCGACTCCATCAGAGATGTTGTTAGCACCCTGGACGATATGTGGATTGGATTACATTGCTCTCATTTCACCTCTACTCATTTCAATGACTTAATCCTAAGCGACAAAATTTTTGCGGTTGACATCAATAAAGTGCGTAACAAAGGCTCTGTTATGCCGATCTTTTACGAAAATCCAGAATATTTTGTATACATTGATCCTGTGAAATTATTAATTTTTACTTTAAAAATGAATATAAAAAAAAAATTAATATATTGAATAATCATTCCTACGAAACAAAAAAAAAAAAAAAAATCAGAAAGGTCGCAATTTTTTTAATTTTGCATACCTTTATGTCGGCGATTTGTATAGAAATTATAATTGTTATTAAGTTTATTTATTCTTTCATAACCCGATTACCGTCATGTGGCTAAATAGAGAAAATATGGTACCTCTGACGATAAAGTATATATGTAAAAAAAGCATATACATATAAGAAAAAGTAAATATAAAATAATAAAATTACATATGATAATAAAAGATATTAAAATTTGAATCTGCTCTTTTACTGAAGTATCCATTTTTATATTTGTTCGGAATGTGATCTATAATGCCCATAAATTCAAACCTTCTAAATTTATAAGCCAGAACAGGGAAATTTTAAAGATTCAATGGTTAGAAATCTTATCATCATAATTTCAATATAGATATAACGGATGATCAGATTTCTTAGGTCGGTAGTATTTAATACATTTAGCCTATTAATAATGCATGTACAATATTAAGAGTTATAAACAAAAAAAAAAAAAAAATGTTATGTAAATCCTCTAAGCGCTTTTTATTGATGGGTTTAAATATTGAACAATTCGAAATAAATATAATTCATACACTCGTAAAAATAAGCATATTTCGGATGGAATAAGCACTTTTTAAAGACTGCAAATTAATCGAATCCTGCATTTATTTATAAAATAGCATGTAATAATTGCACATAAACTCCGAGATAATCCAAATTAAAGAGAAGTTTGAATTCTGAAATCTATTTTCTCGTTGAATTGACTAAGCCATGTGATGGGCCAACTAAAGGCAATTTAATAAATAAAATAATGAAAATTGATTTAGAAAAATTTAAATTTTAGAATAGCTGAATATAAGATTGTTGAACCAACAGAAAACTATATTTATTTACATAGATATTGTATTTACTCAGTCTTTAAAAAATTTTGTTTGTTTAAATAAATAGTTTGATAGAAAAATTGGAGAAATTAAGACAATTTTGTCGAAATCAAGATATTTCTAATTGATTATTATTACTTTTTAATAATATTTAACTTCTAAATATAAACTAGTAGTTATTTGCGCCCATAGAATGTGTTTAACGCCTTCCCATTTACCTCTGAACCTATTTATTGGCTGTTCAAGTTTTCCTATAGGCTACTATATATTAAAATACAAGTTCAGAAGTACTAACGAAAATTTTAAATTAGACTTATACTAAAGAACGATCTGTTAGCCGTATAAATCACAAGTTTCGTTAAGAAATTTCTTATTTCGAGATTCGCTCCAAACAATTTAGAAATCTTGAAAAAGCGCAACCGTGTCGTTTCTGTTAAAATAGTTATTTTTCTGATTTCATCAATAACGGGTCTTCGAATTCACGAATATTTTAGGCCAAATTATGTGCTTAAAATAATCTATTACTTTTCTAACATCTAGTTTTCTAAATTTCTCCTAGCATCTTTGTAAAAACTTTATTCAGTATAACTGAGACATAAGCGGTTCTTAAAACAGCAAATTAATTTTAGCGGCCGAAGAAAGTGCAAATTAAAACCACGGATGTTTCCGATGAAGAACAATGGAGAATATTGAGACAAGCGAGAGAAAGAGAGCTCTCCAGACCCGGACGACTTAATGAAGGTCTCCAACGACAACTAGTTAGCAGGTGAAGTGCGACAATGGCGCACCCACATCCTCGTTACTTTAATGGACGCCGTCGGGTGAAATTTAATAGGTGGCAGCACTGAAATGGTCAGGAAGTAGGCTTACGCATTCAGAAAGTCAAACCCGGCTCCCTAATGGAGGCACATCCGGTGACACACTGTCGCCGGAAGTAGCTGGAGCCTCGATTTCGTGTCGATCTTGACGAGCTAACTTCGGGGAGAAAAGATGAGCGACATAATATTGTTGGCTAAGACTGCAGGCAGTTGCAGGATAATTAGCAAGCTGCGTGCTGCCAACTATCAGAGTCGTTTTTGTGCTTTTCCCCGTCTTCTTTAAGTACCGCCGGACGCTATGTTTTGCCCGCCGAAACCAAATAACTACGATAATTGGCGATGGTCCCCAAGCTTGTTCTGTCAATATTAACGTTTGGAAACCGATACGACGAGGTCTTAGGTCGAAGGTAAACAGAACAAGAGATCACAGCATTTCTCCCTACGTTAAGTACCGAACCGATCATCAAGAGCTCGTTTTCATGCATTCTTTTTAAATTTTAGGTACACATTATAGGATTTATCTCGACTAGAGCCTGTTATTTTACGAAAAGACGAAACAATCGTCACACCTATAGTACGGATAACGTAGCATTTAATGGACACTCAGAATTGAATTTGGTCGCTAGACAAACGCAACCCGTGCTGCAGCTACTGACTCACAAATTCGGAGTGACAGCCCAGGTCGAAGTGGCGAGTCCCAAGCGGCAGTCAACCACTTACGGCGATTGAGAGTGAGTGATTGAAAACCGCCGCTGGAATTTCAGATTAGAGCTTGTTTCTAGCCCTTTGCGTGCTTCCATTTAAATCGGAACAATGCCACTTCTTACATATTTCGAAAATAATTCAACTGGTTGAACTATCCTATGCGAGTCATAATCAACTCTCGAAGCGCCATCTGTTATTAATAAATTTCATGATTAATTTAAAAAAAAAATTAAAAAATACGTAGAGTATAAATAAAAATTTTATAAATGTAATGCGATACACGAAGATATATTTTAGTTTTTAATAACGAAATACTATATCAAATCTCAAATGTATTCATTCGGTCTAATTTCGATATTCAGTTTAATCATTTCCGATACTAAGTTAATCAAGTTAATTAGTTGCTATAGCAACCACCCTAATTTATCATCTTTCAAAATTCCTAACACCGTACTGTATTTTTGATCAGCGCCATCTAGGTTTGATTTTGTTAAATATTTTTTAAATGCGAGTTGAAATACAAAGCTATTAAACAGCATCTCGTACGGATAGAGTGAATTAAATATTGAATAGGACTGTTTGGTTATAATTGATGTTTATTTTTTTACTTAATTTTTCCGTCATCAAATAATCGGTAAGAATTTGCATCAGTATAGTACTGTATTTAGAAATATTCGAAAAAAAAAATTTTATAATTTCTGAATTGATTTTCAATTAATCTAAGATCTAATGACAATGTATATAAATGACGAGTTGCTGTATTTTCAGTCTATTGTATTGAAATTCTTAACTCAAATTTGAAATCTAGGATTCAATTGGTATCGTTTTCGGATACTTCGAAAATTTTTGATTTCAAACTTTTTTTGAAGATTATAAATATATATATACTATCGAATCTCTCAAATCAAGTAATAAAATTTAATATAGAACTGAAATTACATCTGGTTGAATTAAGATCCTGTTTGTTATATGAATTTATGTTTTTTAATATTTCATAATTGTTTAAATATAAAAGAATTACGACATTCATTCCTTCCCTTTTCAATTGATAAACCTGAATAAAACGAAAAAAAATGCTATTAAAGTATATCGTATTTGTTACGAAAACATTTTTTAATTGATGACGTAATTCAATTTTGACGATCAATACAGGTAGAATGGCAATTGACATTTCTGAACAGATTTACGGTGAAATTTAAAGCCAATAAAACATTAGTTTAAACATTACAAACACTAATTTTCAAAAACCAAAATTGTGATAATAAAAATAATGAATTAAACAGTAAACATCTAGTAATATACAAAACACAAAACAACTTGGTTGTTCTACTTTTTTAATGTCATTGTAATGCTACATTAGTGGAAAAAGTGCATAATCTAAGTTGTGCAATTAATTGGGATAATATTGCAACATATCACAGTAATTTATTAATAAAACCATGTAGTTTTAACATAAATAACTGAGAGATACAAAATCTTAACATATTTCTATATTTAAAACTATTAGAAACTGTATAACATAATACAGTACAATTGTTTAGGAAAGTTTTTTATGCATATTAATTTAAAATTGAATAAATGATTTTTTAAACAATAAGTATTAGCAATTAATCTGAAAAAATAAATAAATTTAGTTTAAGTATTCTAAAATAATAAAAATCAATACAGCTGCATATACTAATTTTATGCTTGATTTGTATAAATTTTTGATTTTTTTTAATATATAACAACATTTTTTGTTAAAGCAATTAGAAATTAATATACATAATAATTTATATTGAATTTCATTTTAAAGATTCAATATAAAATAACAACATTTTTGTTTTCGAGAAATACAAAAATATTTTAATTTAAAACTAAAAAAATTAAAGACTAAGTATGCTATAAGTATTTTTAAAATATTTGCTTAGTTAAAACTAAACAACTATTTTAAAAATTTTTATTAAATTTGATGATTTACTATTTGTTACATAATGTTTTTGACTTTTCAAATATACAAATAATTTTAATATGCTTACAATTGACTCTTTCCATATTATAGACAACCTTTTTATATTTTTCTTGCTATATACACTAGGTATATAAAAACGCTTTGATCCTAAAACAGGCACTAGTTGTTTAATATTACATTTGTACATGAGATTCTCTAACTTGCAACTTCTTTTCATAAATTCTTCACATATTAATACATTAATATAGTAAGCAATAATTAACACAATTACAAATATTTAACAAATGTAAAATACTTTTAACTGTAAAAAGTTTTAAATTAGCTATAAAAATACAAAATTTAATATTACAATTTCAAACTTTTGAAATTCCAAACACTTAAAAACAACTGCAAGTACAATTTTTTTTTATAACAGTACAAAACAAAAAAAATAGCAATTCAAATTAAATAAATATAATTTTTCATTTATATAGTAAAATCTCAATTATCCAGCATGTTTCAAATTAAAATAAAATCTTCGGAAAATTAAGAGATGAAGTGAGAAAATAAAATACCAATTTGTTTTTTCAAGTATTCAGTTGAATTATTTTCAATTATCATAAAAGATAACACTATAAACAAACAAGCAATAAATTACCTGCAATAAATAATTCTGTAAAATTTCAAATTATTTAATATTTTTATTTAATTTTATCCTTTTCTATTGCAAATTAATATATTATTATTATTATTCTTATCCCCTATTAAACTAAAAAAATATTATGAAACAAATTTATTTAATCTCAAATAATATATTTTGGATAATAAACTTGGATTTATAACTATCAGGATGTTCATGGAATTTTGTAACAATAGTTTATTAAATAAATTCAGATTTATTATCAATTTTTAATTTATTTATGAATTTATACGACAACTCCTTTATGAAAGCCAAAGCAATTATAACTAATATACATTTAAATTTTTTTTTTATTAGCAGTAAATTTCAAGATTATTACATATTTAAAATTAATAATAAAAATAATAATTAATAACCATTTCATAATTTTTATAGGTAAAGTTCAATAAAAAAATCTGTCTGGATAACTGGAGATTTGCTGCATTGTAACCTTTTTACTCACTCACTAATAAATATTTTTAGAAGAAACAGTGAGTATATTTATAAGAAAATAATTCATAAAATATATATATATATTTTTAAAGAGACTAGAAAACAAATTGTATATATATACATAATATATATACTTTCTGTATATATATAAAGATGCACATATACAATAGTTAGTTTAAATGACATATTTGAACTAACTTTTAGAAAAACCCACATATGTTATTAAAACAAAATATTTGTACATTATTTTACATAATAAAAGTTTCATAAATTAAAATTGTTATTTCAAATCAATTATACTAGAAATATGAAAAATATAAATTTAATATGAAAATTTTGTATATTGGTTTAATTTTTAAATATAATTTTTATGTTGCATAATATAAATTGATATTTAGAAAAAAATTTCTAAAAGATTTTAAAGCAAAACTGTTTTTCTATTAAAAGAATGTTATTACCAATAATTTTCAAATAGTGCATTATTTGAAATAAAATTATTTAAGTAAATAAATATAAACAAGTCACTAACACTAAATCTATAGTAGTTAAGATAATCTAAGATCTTCAATTTTGTACCAAAGGGCATTCTCGATGAAGAACAAGCTCAAGGAGAGTTGGTTGTTTTTCTACATTTATACCACTTTTCTTCATTTCTTGAACTCTCTTTTCAAGATCACGCTTATCTTTTCCAACTGCCCACCACAATCTAATTGACAGAACTAATAAGGGAATAGTGAGATCACTTTTGTTATGTTTTGGAATATAAAGCAAGGCTATTTCTGCGTATTTTTGGGCTTCAGAAATATTATCTACAGCATTAAGACAAGCTATTAATATACACAAAGTATAATAAGTTGAAAAGTGATCTTCACCTAACAGCTTTTCTTGAACAAAATATACATTTTCTAATATAACTGAAGCATCTTCAAATTGTCCAACTTTCATCATTTTGTGTGCATCTTGTAACTCTCTATTATAAAAAAATTCTGCAACTTCTATCGATTGTCTTAATTCACTAATAGAGAAGATATAAGCAAGTAAATGTTGAAAAGCAACACTTCTTTCTGTAATAACTTCTGCTGTAAAATTTCCTAAAAGAGCTTTCTTAGGAAATGGAAAGTCATTTAAAACAGATGGAAAATGTTTTTTTAATGATTGATAGAGATGCAAAAAATCTGTATATCGACGTTCAAGTACTCCTGGTTGTCTTTCAAGTCCAGGAACTCTCTTGATTAAAACTGTATAGCTCTGAAAAAATTATCAATTAAAATATATTTAATTTAATAATCAATATTCAAATGTATTAAAATTTAAACAAGTTATTTAAAATGCAAATATTTAATATCAAACTCTGCACATGAATAATAATAATTTTTATATTATGTTTTAACTTGCCTTTAATAAAATTATTAAACAAATTTAAAATAAACAACAAATTCAGCAATTAAAAAGTATATTTGTAAATGCTTATTTATTATTGATGGCAATAGCTTTTTTGTGATGTCAACTTTATGAGCTTGAATACCTTCTCTAAGTGATAATATATGATTCTAAGAGAAGAATGGAGTATTTCTGCAATCTGATTTACTGTTAGTTCAAAATTAGTTCAATTTTGTGGATGCAAACTCCATTGTTGAATTCAATATGATATTCAAAACTAGATTTGTTCTCTATACTCCTTTGGCCATCTTCTTACACCAAGAATATTCATTATGAACCATCTTTAATTTTTCTACTGTACCAATGCATTTTGTATCAAAAACAAAAAGCATGCCATTTATACTGATCATCAAAATTTGTATATTTTTATTTTTTATTCTTGTCAAATCTTTATGAAAATTGATAATAAATTGATCAACTAAAGTTACAGTCTGCATAAAATAATTTTGGATAAATATTTAAGTTTAAACTAGTATAGCAATGAAGCATAACAATAAATATAAAAAATAAGTATGGATTTATGCACATATTAGGTAATATTTTAAGTTTTGTAGCTCTTCAATAGTAACAATTGTGCCAACAAAAAAACAATTTTAAAATTAAAACTTATTCATCTGTCAAAAATAATACATTTTTATCAATTAATCAATTATCTAAATTAATCTTTTTCTTTAACTAATTTTTAAATTTAAATTTTAACATGTTTTGTTTGAATTTTCATCAAAACAAGGGAGTGCTGTTCCAGATAAGGTCTCCAGGACCTCCTATCAGTTTATAAAAATCATATTATTAACTGAAATGAAAAACTTCACTGACCTAACATATAAATTTTACAAAAGTGGATTTCTAATTCAATCCCAAGTTCTTGAATGGAAAGCCAAAGCATTTATACTCAGTTAATTTGGTCAAATATCCTATTGTGCTGTATAGTTTAATATATTGTTCATCAATAATAATATATACCGAAATAATTTTAATATCTATCTTCTTTCACAATTGATTTTTTACCACATGAATCTCAGTGCAGTTTTGGCACATGGGAATCACACTCAATTCTATTTTCTATTCAAGAACATAAATTTATTGTTTACAATTTCACCATTTTAAAAAATAAATAATACAACCATTACAATAATAAAAATTCACTAGCTATAAAATACATTTTGGCAATTTAAGTCCTTATCAATGCATTTCGGCCCATTGTATTGCTAATTTATTATTTGAAATTATCTCTGCATTTACTTAAATAAATGTTTGAAGAATATATTGTATATATTTTACATATTTAATCTTTACAGTTTATTTAAAATAATGGCAATATTTAATTTCTGAGGAATTAAAAATGATTGAATGCCTATGTAATTATATTTAATATGAAAATGACAAATTCAAATTAAATATATAATTTTATAAAAAAATTAATTTTTTCTTATTTAAGAAACTTTTATGAAATTCTCAACAATGCTTTTTAGATAATTTAAAAATCCATGCAAATTTTTTATTATTTCTTTTTAATGGCAAAATATTTTTTGCAATATAAAAACCAAATAAAATAATTCTTTAATTTATAATAATACTAAACAAATTTAATATTTATATGCAACATAACAGATAAATTCAATAAAATCAGTATAGTCACATTATTTTAAAGTACATTACTATGATATTAATTTCTCTCTTTATTCAAAATTAAAACTGAAATTCCTTAAAAAATATTTCATCTGATAATTCAGATATATATTTCACTTTTGAGTAAAATAATATTTCTACAAATTACAATATTTAACAATCTTACAAAACACCATTTAATTGAATGCTAAAATAAAATGCAAAAAATAAAGACATACAGCATACTGGATTATATTATGAAAAATTACTTTGAGAGTATGAAGAATGATTTTAAAATCTCATACAGTAAAGCATCAATTACCTGAACTAATTTATTAATCAAACTACCTGAAGGTTGTTTGATTAATAAAATAGTTTGTATTTTCATGTAATGTTTGATTATCCACAGTTTATGCAAAAAAAAGTTTGCAATTGATAATCAAAATGTCCATAAAGTAACTAAAGTCAGCATCTGGTTTTTAACTTCTGTAATGATAAACTACGATTATTTTCATTTTATATTGCATACTTCTTTGATTAATTAAAAACAAATGTTTAAGAGTAGAAATAATATTTCAGTATAGCAATCAGTGCACTAAAAACAGATACTGTAATTTTATTTTTGATAACAATGGTTTGGATTATTGACTTGTTCAAATAATTGATATTCAGTTGTAATTAAATTCTGTTCATATATATGGAATTTTTTGGAATTTATGTAAATAATTTTTTATACAATCATAAAATATCTTATATTATAAATATAAAACAAATGAGGGCTGAGATGCAAACTAAAATATATTTTTCAAGTAGCATAAAAAGAGATTGTTATTTTGGATATTGAATAAAAAGGAATAAATTTTTAAATTTGATTAGTTGATTTTATTAATCTGTCCTATACTTTCACTGACAGACTTACTATTTATATATTATGAATATATATTAGAGCAGTTAAAGATTTATCTGATCATGTGTTATCAGATTAAGCTAATCAAAGTATTTAAATGTATAAATGACACAAGGCTGGAAACAAAGTAGTTTTTGTTGACATGGCAACTGACTTGGTGTGCATTTTTTGTTATTCAATTGTACTGTACACATGGATATTCAAGCAGTATACTAACATTGTATGAGAGTTCATTTCAGAAATGTACTCTCATTCCATTATTTTGAATGTATGTTTACATGGCACTGTTTGTGAAGCTCTTTTGAAACAGTTGCTTACAAAAATAATTTGGATCATAATTTTTTTAAATTTTGAACCAAAAATTTCCATGGTTAGACAGAGTACAACAATTGCACTGTTATGATGTTATAGCATCATATTATTCTTTGACTGAAAGGAATATAATTTTATAAATATTCAGCATCAAAATGTCCATGTTTAAAATATCATTTAGCAAACAGATATTGGTTTCAGTTCCTATTGGCTAAGTTGATTGCAATATTGTATATACAAGTTCGGCACATTCTTTATATTGATAAATCAACAAAAACCATTTCATATACCTCCAGTTTAATACTCTCAAAAACTAATTGCTGAAATCAGCCCAATCAAAAGTCTAAATTGTTGGACTAGTCTAGTGATAAGTATAGATAAAAGCTCAAATATAATCTGCTTTAAGATCACAGAAACAGCTTCTAAAGTTATACATTTTTACAATTATTGAAATGCACAAGCACAGTATAATAAAAAAGAACAAATTTTGCTAAACATATAAAATACAACTGAACAAATAAGTCTAATAAAAATAAACAGTCATTTAACAAACTGAAAGATCTGGAATCAATTCTGAGATCCACATCTCCAATTTTCAAGTAGTCTGACAATGGGACTTAATTCTTATCCTTTAGCATCTTTGACAATTTTATTACAGATATGGACCAGTCCATGGTGAGCTAACTGACCCACTAATGAATTCATAATAAACCATACTTCTAAATATATTTGGAGATTAAGGAGAGTCATATTGGCCCATTTCTTTTTAACCTAACAAAGTATACAAATCTTGATATTTTTATTGGTTCTCTAAACTTTAACTGGAAATGTCCATCAATTGCATATACTAATATTAGGAATTATCTTGATTTAAAATTTATCTGAAAAGAAAATCAGTTATTTTAAAAATTTAGAAGTGCAACACCGAATATCTTAAAATCTGCAAGTTGAAACAAGTATTTTTTCAAATAATTAATCAAATTCTAATTTAATAATTAACTAATGCATAAGTAATAGATGCAAAAAGTATGAGCTACATAAAAGTTCCAATTAAAAGAGAATCTACTTCAGATACTATTTATTATTAATTATTCAATAGAAGATACAATTATTTGGACAGAATGAATGATGGTGAAAAATCAAGACCTTACTTTCTAGATGATGAATGGATCAATATTAGAAGCAGATATCATAAGGAATGGATTGGTGCAAAATTTGTGTGTAGCAATTGTACTATGCTCTGAATAGAAAAATTATGAGAAAAGCATTGTTACTTATAGGTAATAAACCCTTGATGGATGATGACAAATTTAATGATTTTTAGCCTAAATTTATTAAATTACTATTTTTCTAAACTAAATTTATACTGGATTATTAGATTAGATTTAAAATACAAAACATTAATTTATTACTATTTTTTTGAACTTGGACAGCTGTTAATATCTCCAATAATCAAAATGATATTTATATATCTGAGAGAGATTTTTATCTATATATTTAACAAAACATACTGATACCATGAAAAACAATTTGTATTTTGAAAATAAAAGTGATAATTGCAAAATATATTAATTATTTGATTTTGGCAACTTTCAGGCAGATGTGCAATAAATGATGTATATCACTTATATCATTTATTGTACATTTGCCTGAAAATTTTCAAAATTACTGTTTTATCCTTTTAAAATTTAAAAATTGTTTCAAAGGAAATTAAAAGTACTTTCAAAATTATTGAAAACAGATGTAGTTTATTTCTATTATTATTTACTTATTAAAAGATCCAATCTTTTAGCCTGGAATTACAATAAAAACATTTGTTCTGGCAAAAATGTATTTTATAATCCTAAAATTACAAAAAAAATTAAAAGTAATGTATAATTAAAAGTAACATGTAGCAATTGATAGATATATCAATTACTACATGCTACTTTTTAAATATATAGGTAAATATAATTCATGAACTACATATATATATATTTTCACAAAATGATATTCTTATTGTGATAACATTTTAAATTTATCATTAAAAATGATAAATTCTATATAACTTTATAAAACAGCTTTGTTATTTTAGTTAGTAAAAATAATTTACAAACAATTGCCAAATAAAAATGCTGTTGATTATTACATTTCATCTTCAAGCATATGATTTAATGAAAAAAATACACTTACAATTTTTCTGTAAATTACTATTAGTCACATTTTAACTGTTTTTATGATTTAGCTTATCCATATCATAAAATACAATGTCCAATTGAGCAGATATTTGTTTTATATAAAAAATTAATATGTCAAATAATCCGTTTAAATTTTGTTCACCTAAATTTTATACAAAAAAATAGTTTTGAAATATTAAATAAATTTTGACATTTACTAAAATTCTAATAGTAATTTGATTTTCATTAATACACATTTTAATAAAAATTATTTAACAATATAAAGTACAATTTATTAATTACTACTTACTACAAACTTTTTTCTTGTTTGCGAAACTGTTTTAGCAGAAACAATTTCAAATGTAACTCGCTGAGATGATCTCTTGGGAGAAGCCATATCACCAGCTGATGAACTACTACACTGAGATGTTTTAGACCAAGTTCCTTTAATAGATAAAATATCAATAGTTTATACAGGAAAGTTTATTTCATATCAGTTTTAAATAGGTGATAACCTTAAATGTGATAAGTCACATGAATTTATGTCATTATTATAAAATTAGGTCATTTCATCCTTAACCTATATTACCATAATTTTATATGAATTTTATAAATTTTTTCTATAATTTTATTTACTATATTAGTATAGTACAAGACAAATTTAAAATAAATTATTTTTTACATAACTCAAAAATAAATATGAAATTATTACTTAATTTATTAACTAATATTTTAAAAATATGAATTTTGTTGTATTAGAAATTTGTTGAATTTTATTAGGTTAATTGTTTAAATTGTAAGACAATTTAAACTACTTAAATAATTTTTAATATATACTAAAACTTTATATTATAAAAGAATAGACTGAAAATTATTCAAACAAAATTTTCCAAGCATAAGACAAGTCAAATCATGATTGAGAATATGATTTCAATACTCATTTCAAAGTGTTCTTAAAAGTCAGATATTTATGTGAATTAATAATTTTTATAAATTATTAATTCAAATCATTCATAAATGTTATTCTTTCTATAGTAATTAATTTTTCTTTATTAAATAATTTACATTTTAAAGTATTAACTTATTTTTAGTTGATTTATGAATTTTTTTATTGATAATGCTAGCATATCATTTATTTATAATTCATATAGTTATTGAAACTAAGTGAATCATTCTAACAATGGTTTTTATTAATACTACAAATAAAATTTTAATAAACTATTACTGAATATTTTAATTGATTATAAAATAGCAGAAATATTATATTTTATATTGCTAGATATTTTTGACAATTGTAGATAATGTCAGATATAAATTGAAATCATTAAATCAAAAATTAGTTTTTGGAGAATTAGAAATTTTGTTTTTTTATATAACATTAATTGCAAATAAGAGGATAGTACCATATGAAGTTCCAATATTTCATGGCCCTGGATTTATATGACTGATGACTTTTCTTATGTTATTTTAAGTTCTTTCTACATTATTGTAATGATAGAATTCAGAAATTACCGGTAATAAATTTATCAGTGAAGTAAAAATGGATATGATTTCTCTATCAGTCATGGTTAGAGATGAATATTTCTGAACTAATTCTAATTATGGAATACCAATAGACTGGAATTTATAGTTTTTTTTTGTTTTGTCACACGATTGCATGTCATATGAAAATGGATTTATCTCCAGTGAAATGGGCAATATAGATTACAACAGTTTATGAGAAAAGATATTGGCCATCCATGGCTGAAAAACTTGAATGTTAAATGTAGGCCCAAGTATCATCTATGAAGAATGTCAAAATGCCATACTTAGAATTACTGGCTTGAGCCAGCTTGATTTAAAAAGTTTTTTTGCAAATAGAGATGACCAAAACAAGCTTTTTCTTAAATAAATCAAATCTTCTATCATCTGTTTGTATAGAAATAAACAATAAAAATTTCATAATCTCTTATCTTTATTAAATTAAGTACTTAGTTATTCTTGTAATTTCTGCAACATACATGGGATGACCAAATCTGTAGCAAACTCCATGATATCAAATCAGTTTTCTAGTACTGTATTTATGACTAAACTATTGGAGAAATTGGAAAAGAAAATAGTCCTAGAAAGTCTCTGTTTAGAACACAAGTGCCTTCAAGGCCAACTGTTGATAAGTGAAGACCAAATGATTTGCAATCTTTGCAATTGCAAACTTATTTTGATGATGATTTTAGTAGACTACTCTCATTTTACTGCTAAACATTTACAGTTTTTTTAATCATTTTGTTCCTAAATCACTTTTTAAAATTTTATTCAAAAAGAATTTTAATAATTACAAACTTTATCAAATAGCAATATTTCAGTCATAGCTTTTCTTTTACATGAATTGTGAGCTTTTACACTAATTTTATGAATTAACTTTTTACATTTACAATTTTTAATGAAATTAACACTGTTACTTGTTATTCTGTTTGGTTTTATCAATTATCCTTTTAAAGTTTTTAATTATTATACGGTATTTTAATGCTAGATTTGTTTGCTTTATACAAGTATCTATTCCACATTATTTTAATTTTTTTAATGAATATTGTATTTAGTGTCATTTGGTCCAGATAATTCTTGTAACACAAAACAAAAATAAAGCACAAATAATTCATTATGGCCATAAGTTGAACAGTAATTAATGGACATTCAAACATCAATTAATAATATTTATTAAAAAAGCTTGGCTACTTGAGCTTTCCTAGCTTTTACTTAGTAACAGCTCCAGTTTTTGAAAATCTCAAGCTTCAGCAATGCTAATCATACTCTATCATCATTTGGACTGCTAACAATGTGAGCTTAAAAATAATCAGATTAGATAAGACTTCATGTGATGACAAATATCCATATGAAGATTTCACTTAAGACTGTATGATAGATGACAAATTACTGCAAATAAATATTTTAAAAACTTGTCAAAATAGCCAGTAACAAACAGGCATCATTAATATTAATGATTAAGTGGTTTTAAAAACAAAAAGGGAAAAGTGCACTGTAGAAACTGAAGAGTGAAGAATTTGTGCTACTGATTTTAAAAATCAAAAGCATTTCTGAAAAAATAAAATTTCTGATCTGTACAAATTGCTTTGTTTTACAATTTTATTTTATTGAAGTGATGCCATTAACATGTAAAAGAAAATTTTGCAATCAAAATAGTACACAAAAAAAATTAAAACAGATCTCTTTTTAATAATAAGATTAAAAATGAAATACAATGCTCTCTGACTATAATACAGCTCTGCAAGGTAGGAATCTAACCCTTATTATAAGACAACTGCATTATAACTGATTGTTAAAATTATTCACTAATTCAGTGATTGTCTCAAAATTTACTATTGAGCACAATAAATGTAGCTATCACATCTGATAATTTAATAATCAAAAGGATACAGATGTGAAATGATGTGAATAACTAATAAAATCTTTTATTTCATATTATCCATTATCAGACTTGTTTTTACTGCATAATCACTTTTCGTACTAATAACTAATAAATCCAACACTACATG
>WUQG02447835.1:0-13128 GCA_011317285.2 Androctonus mauritanicus | reverse complement strand
GGGCGGCCATTTGTCTTTTTGTCCGGGGCGATGTAACCGCTAGAGCGGGCCCTGGCTACATGCATGATATTACGATATTACAAGATATATATATATATATATATATATATATACTAGCGTACCCGTGCGAGAACTCTCGCATGTGGAAACCCGATCCCCCTTTCGAAAAGAAAAAGTCCAAATAAGATTAAATGATGCCACTCAAAATCTTATCTCAGGCCTTTTCCCATTACTTTTTAATATATGCATAAATAGAACAATAGAAACATATTATGTTTCCACTTTTCAATAAATGAAAAAATTTAATATAATTTGTATTGCAATTACATTTAGAGTTAAATTGCAGTATTTTCATTTTCCAGTCACGTGGTTTGTTGAAGATCACGTGATTACCTAAGACGTAGGCCAAATGTCAGGTGACGTAATCCATTTAGACTCATTGGATACTTCCACTTAGCGAAATAGTACCAATCTAAAATCGACAATAAATACATCAAAATACATATGAACTTAATAATCCTCACCCTAATCGATATAATATAGGCAAAATAATAGAAATTAGACGTATTTGAAAGTTAAAAAGGATCCAGTAAGCTTAACATCGCCAAGAATAAAACATTTAATTACTGAGAATACATATACTTGTATTTAAGAAAGGTCCACAGCGAAACTTTCTGCCATGTGTCTTCTAATATGTAGCGATATCCATACATCGTTAGACCTAGACCACGTGGCAAGTAAGACATTGAGATGAGCCTGTATATCCGATAACTTTCACGTGTAGCGGACGTACCTAAGCCGACGCCAGCCGGAATCGAGAACGCAGCGCCATCTTCCGACAATCGGAAACATTTTTAATATAAAAAATTAAATTTTGTAAAGACGAATGAAGTGAATGTAATATAATTGCAATTCTTCCCTGCTCTGGGAAATTCTCTTTCTTTTGATAACTCATTTATTAAGATCGGTTGGGTGTGAGAGTCGCAAAAGGGATCTATATTACAGAAATAATATATATGATATTAATGTTACATTATCTGTAGATTGTTGGATTATTGGTAATTTAAAAAAAAAACATTATAAAAATCAACAAATAATCTAATTATTAAATTTGAATAACCATAATGAATTATAATAAATTATCTATCAATCAACATTACGCTATTCCTAGAAATCAACTATTTCTAATCTCTTGCAGTTCACTCATATTGTTTACGAAGCTTTTGAGTTGAAAAAACCAGCTTACGTTGCTTTAGATATTTTTTCTGCTTTTGATTCTGTTAGTCCGAATTTACTGTGTAAAATTTTAATCGATGATTTTAATGTTACTCAAGTGTTAGCTTTGTGGATACTTAAGTTATTGATAAGTAGAGCTTACAAAATTCGTTTTGATCGAGACTTTTCTCCCGTGTTTTTTCCTTCCAGAGGCTCAGGGCTCTCCTCTTAGTACTTTGCTTTTTGTCGCTTATATAAATTCAATTTTTGCATTTAGGATTTCTTCTTCGTTAATTGGCTACGCTGATGATTTTAAACTTATAGCTTTTGAGATGGATCAACTTTCGCATGATATTGATGTAAGTGAAAACAATTTGTCTACTTTAATCTGACTATTAATAAAGATTAGACAGTGTTTATGAGGTTTGCTTGAGTTTTCCCTCGCCTGAGTACCTTGATCAATCTGTAAATCATTCTCAGGTTGTTTTTTCTTTCTGCCAATGGTGTTATTTTGGATAGTAAACTATCCTTTAAATATCATATTGATATGATTCGTAATAAATTAGCTCGGGATAGAGGGTTTGCTTGGAGTTATCTACGTCATATCAATGATATTTCGATTCTGTCAACTTGGATTAATGCAATTGTTGTATCTAACGTTTTATATGGTTTATGTATCTATACTGCAACGTCTAATTCGCTTATTTCTTCCCTACAACAGGCTTTTTCGAGGACAATCAGTTTTATTGGAAATTTTAATAGTCGGTTACATCTTCTTTCGACAGACTTAAAATTTAAAGCATTAAATATTAAGAAAATTTCTGAATTAATTGAAAATCAGGATGTTTCTAATATGTTGCAGGGATATTATATTACTGAATTAATTCAGTTAAATGTGCCAGTACGATTTACTAGAAATTCTGATTTATTATTCATTCCTTATAGTCATTTATCTAAATTATTAAATTCATTCCTTTTTTAGAGCTATGAGAAATTTTAATTCCTTTTATAAATACTCTTAGTGTTTTGTATGTTATACTTGGGTTGTTTGTTATATTGGGGGTTACCGTATACATTTCTATCTGTGATAATTAAATAAATATTATTATTATCTATATTATAATATATTAAGTATAGTGGTTGTAACTTTTACTATTTAAGCGACTATAGGGCTGAAGCAAACATAAAATCCAATATATATATATATATGAGGAAACAATTTCATTCAAGAGATATAAATAACTTTTGTTTAATATTTCGTGGAATTTATTTTTCGTATTCATATAAATGAAACAGATAAATGAAGCGCTTTCTATATTATATTATCTTTAAGACAGAGCTGATAAGAAGGCTGTTTTCCAGTAAAGAGAACATCATCTTCATAGCATTTTGTTTTAATAATTATCCCAATTAGAAACTATTAGCAAAATAATCAATTTTCGGTATGCAGAGTAACAATATCACAGCATTATGGATATCACTATCTCTCTAAGTAAATCTTTTTTAAATCGGAGAGCAAAAAGACACACAGACTTAAGTTCGCGAATATTCTGAAAATTATGAGTAGCATTAATTAATGAACAACTGAACAACTTGAACTGTAGATATTTACAATCTTGGTAGTACATATAAAGAAAAACATTTTAATATTCTTTTTTCATATTATAATAAAAGTTAAAGTATTACAAAATAAAGTTATTTTCATCATTTTGATGAATATTTTATGCATGTTTATGGAACCCTTTTGGACATTTTGCGGAACCTCAGGGTTCCGTGGAACATAGTTTGAATAACGCTGCTGTAGATGAAACTAACATGCATAATAAAACCAAGTTTTGCCTAATTTATGCTTTTCAAACGATGCCTCGGTAGCACCGAGCATACACTGCTGGTAAAAAAATATTTTGGAATTTTAAATTCTCATATTTACATTTATAAAGCGATGCGTTTCTTTCTGTTATTATAATTTTGATTTGTGTTCATACGATAACTATACCAAATATTATTATTAACTTTTATATTAAGTTTTTTTCAAATAAACTATGATATAGTTAATTAACTGAAAGAAATATCGTTTACATTGTTCTGATAACGATAATAAATGAAATGACATACAAATAGTTAATTAATTATAAACAGTTTATTCTTATAGAATGCAAGTAAAACTACAGAAAAATTCAAAATGTAGACTTCAATATTGGTTATTTCAAACAGGAAGGATTGATATTCACATTCTGATAGTCAGATCTATCAGCAATCGTCTATAGAGTAAGATACAGTCGTCATTTTTTCTGTAAATATATAAATCATTTTTTAATCTTTCTTAATTTTAAATTTTCAACTGAATCTTATATGTTATCTATCAAATAATCTTTAAATAAAAAATCTCATGCTCTATCTGATTGTGAAAAAAATCATTGTGAATTTTTTCTTTGTGTTTAAATAAATTGAGTGCTAAGAAATCGCTTCATTTATTTAAAGACCGAACTACCAAGAAAGCTGTTTTCCAATAAACAGAAGGACATCTTCATAGTATCTTGTTTGAAAACTAAAGAGAATGTTGGCATTTGGATTAATTAAATTGAAGAACAATTTTCATGGCATTAAAGCTAATAAATGAGTTTAATGATGATAAATCCCTTATAACCATAGTGAAATATGGATACCATGAAAATATGGTGTCCTATTTTACTATAGAGTCAGGTCTTCATGGATTAAACAAACATTAGTTTTGAGGAGGTAGAAAGCAATTGAAAGAGATATGATTATGTAGAAAAATTAGGATTTTTTTCAACTAAAGATTACGCGCACAAAATCTACTAACAACAACATAAATAATTTTTTTTTTAATTTGTTAGGCGTTAGTTTTGAAGTAAACTTATGCAAATCCATATAATCGGGTAATATATATCTGATAAATATATACTAAGCAATCAACGATACCTTGCTCGTAATAATCATATATTTTAGCATTTGCTGGCTTAACATCTCCGATTTTTAATTCCTCCTTGACATCAACAGTAAAGCACTTGTTCTGATCATTCAACTGTATATATAAAAAAAACATATTTAATACATTGCTTATATTCATTTTAACATATACTTTTAATTCTAAAAAATAGATAAAAGTATAAAATCAACCTGTTCAAAATAAACATTGAATTGATTTCCATACACTTCAAATTTTTTAATATTTAGTTCGGGTATATTTAAGAGCTGAAATTAAATCAATAAATTATATATATATATATGCATGTACAGTCGTATTACTTTTACAATGATGTTTTATTGTTGACTTACACTTTCGAGACTTTCTGCAACAACACCGAATCCAGATACCATTTTCACTTCCAACACAACCATGTTGGATTCACTCTGTCCTTTGCTCAGTCTAGTAAAATAAAAATCTAAGCATTAATGCATATCACGTTTAATAGCATAAAAAGTAATTTTTATACTTTTATGCTATTAAGAAAAGTAAAATAATAGAATTATTATTTTATTTATAATAATTTTTGCATCGATGGATTTTTGTAATTATGAAATTTAAGTTATGCAAATTATGAATATATGCTGATTCTTTAATTGCTTTTTTTATTGCATGTAAATTATTATTTCTTCTACTGAAATTCAGTATGAAACATTTTCTACAATATAAAATAGATACAAAACGTTTTTCGAAAATTTAATATTATAATAATGCAAGTGAATGATATTTAAAAATTCTTGCTAGATTATGCGAGTATTTTAATGTTGAATCTTATCATATCACGACGATATTTTCATTCAGAAATGAAAGAATTGTATGAGCATGATTACTTTAAGAATAAATACATGCAGGATTTCTCATCTTTGACGATTTTGGAGATTCTTCAATCTGATTTTTGAAACATTTTGTATACAGTATATCGAAGAGCAATGAGCAGATTGTTAATAATAATGACCTGTTTGCTGTATCATATCGTAAGTGTAATCGATAAGAACAATATATGGTTTAAGAATATCATCTTTAGATTGGATACAAAAAGTTCCCAACAAAACATTTGCATAATAAATATTTCATAGGCATTCATAGATTGGATTTTTCAAATCAAATCTATGAATAAAGTCAATATATCTTGAAAAATTAAAACTATAGATCAAATTTTCGCTTTTCCATTACATGTATGGATTTATCATTCCTGCTATTATTTTCATTCTTTACGCTGCTTTCCATCTTTGTAAAAACTAAGAGGTATGGATATTTCACAATTTATAGTTTGCTATATGTACTTTGTGAATTAGATAGCAAATAAAGAATGGTATTAATGAGTCGATTCAAATTTCCCTTCCCCCCAAAAAAATCTGAAAGAAATGCAATTCAACGAACATGTCTTAGATCAGATCAGAAGAGAATGTGCCAATATGACTTCTGACTAACTAGTTGTATGATAAAATCACTTAATGTTCATTCAAAGCTATTACGTGATCTTATCATGCCTACATCCATTTTAATTGATATATCAGAGATATGTATCAATACCCATCTCTGATATATCAATTACCACAATATGTATGTTAAGTTGATGACGAATGTGCTGAGCCCGGATTTAGATGCAAAATCCTTAAGCCATCGAATTCAAAACCTATCCGGATATTGTTTGCAAACTAGACCGATGCATGAGAGTAATTTCACTCCCTGTAATTCGTACTTGTGATTTTTTTCGGTGATTTCATGTAATTATTATTTATATAATAGATTCGAGTGATATAAACTAGTCATATTCAATAAAATATAACACACAATTTTGTGTATTTTTACGTTGTAATTTTATTCAAACATTGAGTATTTCTTAATTTTCTAGTTCGCGCTCTTATTAAATTTCTGGCTTGCCATTTTTGTCATTTATTATGCAACCATACTACCGATATCATTTGAATAAAGATGTATATAAAACAAATATAACAGGGACACTAATGGCAAGTTGATATGATTCGACTGTTGTGTATTTCAATCGATAATTCATTCCTAATTGCTAGGAATGCCTGTATTTTTAATTTTCCAGAATCATTCTTATTAGTAGGTATTGAACTGCGTCAGTAAATAGCACTGCTATTCGTGGAATATATTCATTAATAATTTACGATTAATTAGTTTTAATGCCTTACTAAGATCATTCTATACTTTTGTGTATTCATAAGAGAAGCGAATGGTCAATGAATAATTTGTTCGTAAGTTATTGAGTGAGTAAATTGAATTATACCAAATAATCCGACTGTAAAAAAAGATAAAATTTTAACATCAAAAAATATTTTACAAAAATATTTTTATAAAATATTTTTTGAAAATATTTTTATAAAATTATATTTTATAAAAAAAAATATTTTCCTCTAGTGCTAAAAACTTACCCGGTACAAATTTTAATTTCAGCTAATTTGCAATCATTTATTTTTCTTCTACTTTGTAATTTTAAGGTAAAATATTCACTTCTTTCTGAATATGGAAGATTATATCGGAGCACCATCTGAAAAATTTTCCTCTTAAAAATGTATCTTTTTTTTTTATAATGAATGAATTGTATTTAATCCTATATATATATCTAAACTAGTCAGTCTCTGGCCACTACATACCAAAAGAACAAAAGAAAAGAAACTTTTTTTCTTATCTGTCAAATTTGAAATTTTTCATTTATTTGGCACATCCTATTTATCTTAAAATAAAAATAATTATAATTTCTGAAATAAATAAAATATTTTTTAAATGCAAAGTTTATGTAGCTTCGAAGCGCCGAATGCAAAGAGAACACTCGGGCCCAGAACATTTCTCGATCAAAAAAATCAGAAATTGAAGTCAAATAACAAAAAAGAAGTTATACAGCTATAAATAGGAAGTAAACCAGGATAATTTAAAACAAAATTTATAATGATATTGTGATTTAGTTTTCTAAACGACACGATTAAAGATTCGAAGCGAGAGAAAATAGTAATGGCAGCACTTCCGGTCCCAGAAATTCGCACATGCTCAGAAATATGAGCTTCACACGCATATTCCTTTATTATACATGATGATATAATTTTTACAGTAGTATTGGAAGGTATTTAAAGCCTGTTATTTTTACTAAATTTCGAAATAATTTTGATAAATCATTTTTGATCGTTTCTTTATTCTTATGAATTATAAAATGTAGCAAGAAACAATATATTTTCATAGTTTTCGAACGATTATAATTATTATTCCTTCGGATATAATAAATTTTGATTCTAATATTTTGTATTTTTTTAATTGATTATCTTGTTTATTTTCAAGATAAATAATAATAATAAATACGATAAAACCTTTATCTTATTTATTAATATTATTATTATTTTTTTCCATTAAAAATTTTTCTCTCTTGAAACAGAAAATGATAGTTAAAGTAATATTTTAAGATAGAAAAATTTCAATAAAAATGTTAAATTTTTTGTGTATTTTGATTGTTGAACTTGTCTTTACATATAATTTAGATGAATTATTAAATTTCATCAAAAAAAAAAAAAAAAAGTTGTGATTAAAAATTGAGCGATGAATGACTGTGGATATTTTGTGGGCATTTTCTGAAAATTTTCAAAAAATTATTAAATTTCGACAAAGGAAAATCCCCATACAGTTTTACAGACTCCTTTATATTAATCAAAAATTACTGTGTTGTGAGCATCGAATGGTCCCGGAACCAGTAATGGCGATAATTAAACTGACTACTCTTACATGGTTACTTGATTGTCTGGTCCATTGCCAAGAACGCCATGAAAACAATGCAATCTTCAAAACTAGCGAACGTCTGTTAGTGTTATAGGAGTGTAAGCTAAGTTCAGACGATAGCAATTGAACAGATGTAATGCCATACTTACTTGCATAAGAGCACATCCTTCTCCAGTTGCTTCTATTTCAATTGTGGTGGGCAAAGATGGAATTCGAAATCTTTGTGTTAGAAGTTTATTTCCTTCATTTAAATGAGTGATCTTATTGAGATCATTGCCATTAATACTTAATCTCATATTTAATTCCTCTTGGTTGATGCGAGCAGCATATTTGGCAAGAGCTTCAAGTGCCATAACTGTATCCTAAAAATATAAATTTACAATTTATATAAATCTCATAATTACTTTTTACAATATTACTTCAATTGAATTATTATATAATAAAATATTTGGGATAAAAAACCAACTTGAGTAGAAACAAATCCTCCGTAGGAATTTCTTTGCAGAGACAGCCATTTTGCAATGGATGCAAGTTTTCCAAATTGTATTCCTTCCTCATTCTTTACATTCAATAACGCCAGCATGGCATAAGATGCAGTTTCAATTGCAATCGATTTAGCTTTATTTTCCCAATGATACCCATAATCTAAAAAATAATAAGTAAATTTCCAGAAATTAATAAAACTTTTACAAATACCAGTTCAAATAATACTTTATCTTACCATCATATATTGCATTATTGAATAGCTTTTCCAAGTATTTTGATGCATCGTGTTCATTTATTAATGAAGTTGTATAAGCAAAAATAGACAGAGCATAATTATTTGTGTTATTAGAGGCCTGAATACAGTTTGAGGCTTTTTTGATCACATTCTCATCAACCTCGCCGGAAAGAAGAAGAGAGGCCAAGACATAAGCAGTGAGAACAGATGGAGAATTATCTTCATTTCCAACACCTCCCTATAAAGAATATATTATTATATCGATATGAAAAGAATATATATTGATAATTTAAGGTAACTCGGGGAAGGAAAGAGTGGGGAAAATGATAGTTTTATGATTGGGGAAGATTGCGTTTTGAGAAAAAGAAAATTGAGTTCGTCATCATCCTCTTCAATTCAGGATATTGTGGTAGACAGTAGTGATGACGACGATGTTGAATATCAGGATTTCTGTTGAGTGTAAGGGATATTACTATGATAAGAAGCGACCAAAATGTGACTGGATTAAATGCATTAAATGCATGAAATTTGTAGTAAAGACAATTCCACTTGCAAAAAATGTTAGGAAACAGTGTGCTTTCTTCCATTCTTTTTTCTTTTGCATTGCAAAGTCACATTCTGTAAGTGTAATATACATATAAAATGTTCTTTTAAATGTTTTTCTCTGCTCTTGTAAATCTCATAGTAATTGACATCTTCCCCAAATGGTGGGGAAAGATGTCACTTTTTTTTCATTTAATTTATTTACCCTTTTTATCTTTACACGTTCAAAGAAAAAAAAACATTTTTTAATTTTCCCAGTTAATAACTAAATAAGCAAGATATACATTGATATAATTTACATATTTTTTCCACGCCACATGTTCATGATAATTAAAGTTATTGTTAACTGTGTCATCTTTCCCCAAATTACCTTATGTTTTTAATTACTTACCTTCAGTTCACTGTTATGCACCATACCGATTACGGGGAAACAACCATTCTCTTGTTGATGAGATATTATCCAGTTTCGGCTTTTTGCTAACTCGTCCTTGTCAACGTCTATATAACGAGCAGCGCTGATGAAAGATCGAACTACAAATGCAGTCAGCCACAAGCTACCCGATCGATCATTTTCGCCGAAAGCGCTATAGGAACCATCAGAATGTCTATAATCCCTTTCTCGGATATATCCTGTAAATAATTTTATGTAGCATATAAAGGTTAAAAGTTATTTGCAAATAAAATAAATATGTAGTATTATCAAGGTTTGATATAAACACAAAGTTATTACAAATATCAAAAGTTCAATTTTTATATTTATATTGACTTGATATTTTATTGATAGCTTAGAATACAGTATTCTCAAAGTTTGTATATGTAACTGTTACAGTTCTTAGATTGCATATCAGAGATTTTAAGGAGAAAGTATATATTTTAGTTTAAAGGAAACAAATTTCATTAAGGATATGTAGTACGAATTCATATATAGTACATAATATTAATATTAATTAATAAAACGAGTCGCTGATTTATTATGAATAGAAAAAATTTTATAGATTATCCATAAATACTTCATTAAGAAAACCAATTTACGTAACAACTAATAAAGTTTGGCCAAGAAATGCTGCTGCTAACAATTGAAATATTTCAAGATAAACTCATTTGATTTCTAAATAATCTAGTAATCATGCAAATCTTAAACTTCAACATTCTTTAATTAATGGTTAGGAATATATTGCATGGATTCAAGGACTACTGAACTAGGTTTGGACAAAAATGGACTATTATCTGGAAAATTTGCCACACTGTGAAAGGCGCTTATATATGACACATCTGAAAAATGCAGAAGTTGAAATTCTTTAGTCCAGCACGATTGGGACCTAACAATTGCCGAACAGTAGAAAATACTGGATTACAGAATTTAATCTCTAAGAAGACTATAATAATCTCACGATCCATAGGATCGTGAGGTTGTAATAATCTTTAAAATAATAAAAGTATTATTACTCATTAGATGAAAAATAGAAAGCTTATGTTGTACATAAACTGCGGATTAATTTAATTAATTAATATAGTACGATAATTAATGTAATACATTTATTATGATAGTTAATGTATTACTGTGGTTTACAATAATAAATATAATACTGCAATGGATACCGTCCATAATGTCATTCTAGACATTAGGGACGGTATCCTAATGAACTGGTAAAGGATTAATGTGGCGTGAACGCAAACAATGAAGGAAGATTTACATTCACCGAAATTCATTCTATCATTAAAAATCAGACTAAAACAGCATGGACTTGGTCCAGACATCCATGATACGTGGGCACCAAACCTGGCGAAATTCAATAACTAAACCTTCCAAGAGAAGAACAAACTATAATTTCTAGTTTCAGATCAAGATATTTGAAAACCTTAAAATATATTAATGGCGTTAAAACCTTCCTCAAGTGCAAAAATCTTCATCCTAAATGCAGCAGATCCAAAATATATAGACTATATAAATATTAACAGAAGTGAATTAGCTACAAATCCTCAACAAATTTATTAAAAAACTGCGGGAATATGGCATCATGGACTTGGTCTGTGCCAAGTCCATGATGTCATATTCCCGTAGATTGACAATGGTGCTAGACTAAGGCATATGCAATAGCAACACTAATTAAAAATAATATAATACGATATTTCTTCGTACAGAAATCTATTTAAAAGGAACTACAACAAGAGTTAACGGATCCAGAATGCCAGATTAAATATTATTACTCTAACAAGTTTCAAATTCATATTCGATAAAACCAGAAATATTAAATTTGTAAGGTTTTTAATAATTTTTTAATGAACATTGTAACTATCTAGTAAAAGTTTGACTAAAACTTTGAAAATCTTCAGATAATGTTTTCTAGTTAATATCAGATTATATATACAGATTGATTTATAGATAATCGACATAGTTGTGAATCAATTATTGATTAAATTAATTTAAAATCAAATAATGAATCTAATAAGTAAGAAATATGATAAAAATGATTAAAGAAAGTATGAGAAAAATATAAAGAAAGAGAATTGAAAACTGTCAAATGATTGACCTAAGATTATGATGATTTAAGACACGAATTTAATATATTGATATCCATAATTAATCTCATATATAAAGGCTGCATGTAAAAAATAGATTTATATTTGTATATAAATTTGTGCTGTATTTATAACTTCATATTATATTAAGTATTTTTATAAATTAAATGATGCGTATGTTATGCGTATATAGATATCGATATAGTTTTATCTTTAAAATAATAATAATAATAATAATAATAATAATAGATACCGTGTCTCATGTGACTGACAGCCTTATTTCTAATCTTATCTGACAATCTGTCTATTGACTTAAGATAATCTAAGACCACAATATTTGGGACGAGTTTTATCATATTCTGCTCTCCGCATCCTGTTGGAATCTGAATTAAACTCTCCAATCCTTCCAAAGTCGGACCCATTATATCTCCTATAAGAACAATTAAATTGCAATCGATTATAATTTGCACTATTAATAATATAATCTGCTTAATTTGCTAACCTGTGATGGATATGAAAGCTCTCTCCGATTCTTCCACTGCATCTTCTCCAATCACGATATTGTAATCATTTTGATAAATGCCTCCTTTCACATCTGATAAATATAGAAACTGTTAAAAAGTTTTTTATAATACATATATTGCAATCATTGATTAAATGATAAGTTAATGATCAACTTATCATATGAATCATCGATGATTCATATGATTGATGTAATACTCATTTTTATTTTTATAAAATACCTCTTCCCATCCCTATGGGGACAAATTTTATACTCATTAGAAGTATTCTAAAATGTAAACTATTCTTCAAAGTATAGGATTATTATAAAATGGTCTCACCTCGCATGCAAAATAATATATTTTCGACTTGTTCTTTAGGGAATCCTTCTGCCTATGAGAATTTGAAATTATTTATTGCACATATAATTTCTCAATTAATTACTATATATTTACCTCTATTATCAGAGATTTAGTCAGAGTATCACTTTTAATGATATCTGCCACATCGACATCGTTGCATAAATTATTTTTGATGGTCGATGCTGATGCAGTAATATTCACTTCACCTAATGTTTTTGGTTTAATCAAGAAATGTACTGTTACAGTTTTACTACCGCAGAGGCATTCTTCAGTGGATGATGAGCTGTTATACAATTCGTAGTCATCGGTTCGATCTATATGTATTCTAATCTGGAAAAAAAAGAAAACCTGAATAAAATATTTGAAATTAAGATATGGTACAACTGTTCAAAACACTAACAGATAAACATTCATCTAGGTAATTGAACACGGTGATGATAACTGGTACAATTTCTCCTCGAATGGCCGAATATGGAAGCTTGAGTGAAGTAAAGAAAGGTTGAAATGCCACGATAGATGTAGGATCGGATATTCCTAGACTAGCATCG